>OZ017739.1:283159713-283432213 GCA_963969285.1 Odontomyia ornata | reverse complement strand
CAATTTTTCTCCAAAAATAATCTGTTAACATCCGTCCATAGCGGCCGGAATTGACTGTAATGGCTCCCTTGATCGTTTTTAAAAAATATGGGCCAATAACACCACCAGACCATAATGCACACCAAACGGTCACTTTTTCCAGATGCAAAGGCCCTTCTGCGATCACCTGAGGATTTTGAGAGCCCCATATGTGGCGATTCTGTTTATTTACGTAACCACTGAGCGAAAAATGAGCCTCATCACCAAAGAAAATGTTCGAAAAGTCGTTATCAATGGCTTGTTGTTCAATCACCCGATTCGCATACATTCTGCGTTGTGTATCGTCTTGAAGCTTAAGTTCTTGAATCAGTTGGATTTTTCATGGATGGAGATGCAAATCCAATTGTAAAATCCGCCACGATGAGCCGTAAGATAAGCCAAAATGTTGAGCATGTCGAGGAATCGACAAATTCGGGTGTTCCTCCACACTTTGAGCAACGACAGCGATATTTTCAACAGAACGAATGTTGCGATGATGCACAAGCCTTGCAATATCAATAACCGATCCAGTCTTTTCAAATTTTCTCACCGTGTTCGAAATTGTTTGCTGTGTAGGTCGATTATGCCGACCGTAATCGGCTCGTAAAGCCCTAGATGTTGATGCAGCAGAATCACCATTTTTATAATAAAATTTAATAATTTTAACGCGTTCTTTGACTGTTAAACGATCCATATTTTTAAATGGCAAACCTTCAACTTAAAAACAAACATGCTTTAAATGACATTTAATTTAGACAAATGTCAAATGACAGGATTATACTTTCTCAACCATGGATAATCCTGTATATGTATATATTTATATATATTGTATATTAAATATATATATATATATATATATATATATATATATATATATATATATATATATATATATATATGTATATATATATATATATGTATATATATAGATTTATTATATATATATATATATATATATATATATATATATATATATATATATATCTATATATATATATATCTATATATATATATATATATATAAATATATATATATATATAAATATATATATATATATATATATATATATATATATATATATATATATCTATATATATAAATATGAATATATATATATATATATATATATATATATATATATATATATATATATATATAATATGAATATATATATATATATATATATATATATATATATATATATATATATATATATATATATTACCGTGTCCAACAAATAAAGTGACATTTGAGTTTGAACTGCACGCGTCGAAGGATTTGGAGAATTACTTTTGGGGTTGCTAGTACTGTCAGTGATATCTGTGTCAAATTTACATGTCAAAATATCCATTAGTGTTTGAGATACGGGTAGTTTTATTAGCTGCTAAAAGTGAGTTTTTCGTTTTTTGCGATGTCGAAATTTGGGGAATTTGCATTAAATATTTTTGCGGAATCAATTTCCTGCTGCGGATACATTGAGGATGGTGTAGAAAGCCTTTGGTGACGAGGCTTTGTCTAAAAAAAATTTTTACAAGTGGTATAGTGAGTTCCAAGTCAGCCGTGAAGGTGTCGAAGACGAAGAGCGTCCTGGGCGAACATCAACCTCTTCTCTTCTTCGAGTATCGTGGTGTTGTACATTATGAATTCCTTCCGCCGGGCGAAACAGTCAACAAGGAATATTATTTGAACGTTATGCGTCGTTTGCGTAACGCTATCCACCTAAAAAGGCCGGAATTGTGGAAAGACAATTCTTGGTTTTTACACCACGATAATGCACCATCCCATACTGCACTCGAAATTCGTGATCATTTCGCCAAAAACTCAACTCATATCGTTCCGCAACCACCGTATTCACCTGATCTGGCGCCGTGCGACCTCTGGCTGTTAAACAAGCTCAAAAGACCACTCCGGGGACACCGTTTTAATAGATAGAAAAGATTCAATCCGCAGTGAAGATGGAACTAAAGGCCATCCCGGAAACGATGCGTATCTAAAACATTAATGAATATTTTGACATGTAAATTTGACATAGATATCACGGACAGTACTACCAACCTAAAAAAAAATAATTCTCCAAATCCTTTGACGTGCGCAGTTTAAATTCAAATGTTACCTTATTTTTTGGTCACAGTAGTATATATGTACATAGGTATATATATATATATATATATATATATATATATATATATATATATATATATATATATATATATATATATATATATATATATATATATATATATATATATATATATATATATATATATTATATATATATATATATATATATATATATATATATAGATATATATATATATATATATATATATATATATATATATATATATATATATATATATATATATGGGATATAACGAAATTTGTAACCACGCTAGAGGCTGGAATTTTCCTCCAATTCGCACCAAATTTTCAGAAAATGTGTACCGAGTTAATACCTCGGCTTTATCGGCCAGGCGAAAACAAAATGGTGGCCACTTTAGACGAAAAATCGTGATTTCTGTTCTGAAAAAAGTACAGCTCCGATTTGGATGAAATTTAGTACAAAAGTTTACAAATGTATGTGATGAATCCCACACTGAAAAATCCAAAGTCGGTTCATCTGAAACCAAATGGCGGCCGCTCAAAGGTCGAAAAATGTACAGCATTTTGTTGTTGTAGTTGTGACCAAAGCTTTCAGCCGATGTTAATGAATCTCAGTAGTTTGATAAATACTATAAGTATGTGAAGAACTATGTGAAAAAAAAACTAGATGTCACGTCGCAAAAAACGAAATGGCAGCCAGTTGAAGCACAAAACTTTAAGGCTTCTAAAAGTTTCAATTTTGATCCGATGTATATGAAACTTCAGTTTTAGATAGAAATAGCTGAGATCTAGAGGCTTAGAAATTTTTGTGATCATGCGTGTACAAATTTTAAAATGGCGGTGGTGTGAATATGCGTTAATTTTAGGTTTTTGTGGCCTTCTAGCGGTCACATCTTCCAAAGGATTTTGATGAAACTTGAAATTATGGACCTCTGTACTAATTTCTTGCATTGTGCAAAAGAGCTATTGAAATCGGCCGTGAATCTTCTCGGAAATGTCACGATATCCTTCATTTAGATTTCCATGGTGGAATATAGTGAGTTTAGTGCGAATAAATGAATATTACGCTTCAGCACAATATTGAAAGTCAGTTGGGAGAGGAGGTAAGAAACTCAACAGTTATATCCGTGTTTTTTTCGAGTAGTTTAGTGGATTTATCAGCATCTTCTCGTTTGAGCTTGGCATTTGTTGATATGCCTAAGTGAGTTTTTGTTTGATATTTTTAAGCTCATTCATAGCCACTGGTTTGGCTGAAAACTCAGCACGAAGCTCTGCCAGTTGTTTTGTGTGGGCGTCACGTAGCTCAGCAATTCGATATCGAACGTTGCGCGTAACATTTCAGCATTAATTGTTGAAACGTGCTCAGCTGTTTTCGGTTTCGCATATTTCTCCCGTAGACCATCGATTTGTTATTCAAGAGTTCGATTCTTGTTCTTGGATTCTCGCATTGATCCCTACAATGATTTTAGTCTGGATTCGTTTCTTATGATGTGCTGACATATCTTTTATTTGTTGCGACTCCAATGTAATGACATTCAATGTGGCCTGTTTTTGTTGCAATTCCGCGTTCATAGTATCAATAGCTTTATTTTTGGTCTCGATTTCTGGTGATTTTTGATCGTAGTTAAATGTCAATTCTTCTAGAGCTTGAAGTATTAATTTCACCTCCTTCTTAGTACTTTCGTTTTCTTGTAGCTGCTCCTTTTAATTTACGTTACAGCTCGAGCTCACGCTTTACTTGTCCTGTACTTGCCACTAATGAATAATTGAATTTGCAACTGTCCTCCTGCGGTATGCGTGCCATTGCTGCCTCAGTAGCATCTCTGGCTTCGTTACTTCGCTCTTTTCTCTTTGGTGGCATGTATGCATCTCTGCTGGATTTGCGTGAGTGCGAAGATGTTTGTGGCGGAATCGTTAAGTTTGAGTTCTTGGCCGGAAGCTCAGTGGCTGCACACCTGATAAGAATATCTGGTTTGACGACAGCTTCACGTTTAGATGCTCAATCAAAATCGTTTCCCTGTAAATTTCGACGGCATCCAGGTTTAAATCTAAATTAGTCAAATCATATACTCCATTAAAATTCATTGGAAGTCTACGTCGGAAAGTAAAATCAATGAAAACACAGACAGTATGAAACCTTGATTTGAGGAAATGATATAAATGCCCGCAAATTATCGCGCATATCACAAACACTTCTTGTCACATGACGGGAGCAACGATTCAAACTCAAATTTCCTTCCAGCGTCGCATGTTATTTTGTTTGCGACGCAATTCTGATTGCTTCGAGGGGTTACATGTTTTATGCTGCCGCATATGTTGATTGGATGACGAAAGTTTCCGCTACCGTGTGACCCAGTCGTAGTGTCGGGAATTCACGATTTGTTTCGAGCTCACATTGGTCCTTGATGCTTTCGGCACTTGTTACTGCTTGCGTTGTCCATAATGTGGTGTGTAACTCGAAAGCGACGTAGCTACTTAAGTTTGATTACATAAATTTAAAAAGCAAAAATGAAAATATGGCTTTATTTCCCCTAATCTAAAAAGTAGTCCTTTTATGAATGAAAATTTAAATTACTTGCTGTTGGTTACATTATAAGGTTATCAAAAAAAGTTAATAACGTGTGGCTCGGTATTACGTGGGTTCAACTCTTACGTAATTGCGTATGGTAGTGTTTGGGGTGAGCGACACTATGGAATCTCAATGTTCACCCGTAACAACCTTAAAATCAACAACGTGTCATTTGAAGTTTTTATCCACATTAAAGGCCACTTCAAATTCTTTCTTTCGAGCAGGCTTCCCGCTTTTGAATATTGTGTGCGATCTTATATCTTGAATATCCCTTCCAGTCCAATTTGTTCCCTGGATTACCAGTATACTTATTTTATATATACTGACTGGCCTCTTGTTAAAGGTCTTTAACAGCGATAGGTAGTTCAGTGATCTGACATTCTAGAAATCAATACCATGGTCCTTTTTTTGGTTGCAAGTTTGTCTGCTTGAGAAATTTGCGAGGGACATGAAAGCCGACTTCTTGCTGCTGAGTGACGATTGGATAGAATATCGGGAGGATGGACGTTGAGAGGTTCGTAGAAGTTCTCACAGCAGGTGTGCTTCGGAGGGAACGGAAGAACTGGCAGCTCAAGATGTGGTGAACTCAACTATGAGAATCATCATAACTGCTTGCAAAGCTTCTATGCCCCGTCGAAAACCCCGGCCTGATAAGCCCTCAGCGTACTGGTGGTCATCTGAAATCGCTGAAAACCGAAGGGAGTGTCGCAAGCTTCGGCGTGGGTCCCAGCGGGCATGGAGCCGTGACGAAGCAAGCAACCGCGCAGCAGCATACAAGTTGGCCAGGAAATGCCTTCGCAAAGTGATCAACAACAGCAAGGCTCGCCGCTGGCAAGATCTAGTGGACAATGTGAACAAGGATCCATGGGGCCTTGCCTACAAGTTAGTTATGCGGAAGCGTGATGCCCTACGAAAGCCTTGTATACATGACGCGGAAAAGATGGACGAGATAGTGCGAGGCCTCTTCCCTGCCTATCCGTCCATGCTGAGGCTGTCTATGGTGAAACAGCAGTCGAGTGCCCACTCTTCACATAGCCGGAACTGGAAGAGGCGGTCCTTTCGTTGAAAGTGAGAAAGATTTCAGGTCCAGAAGGTATTCCGGCTGAAGTGTTGCGGCTTGTCTATCACCATTGTCCTGACATGTTGCTAAGCACATTGAACGCCTGCCTTTGGGATGGGGTTTTCCCGATACGATGGAAGGTGGCGGGGCTCGTACTGATCAGCAAGGGGAAGGGAAATGCCGAATCGTCGTGTGCATACCGCCCGTTATGCATGCTAGAAACGGCTGGGAAAGTGCTTGAGGAACTCAGCAAGGGAAGACTCACTGACGCGATTCGTGCTGCTGGGGACCTTTCTCCTCGGTATTACGGCTTGAGAGCAAGGTGCTCCACGATTGATGCGATTATAGAGGTGGTAAGCGCAGTCTAAAAGGCAGAGGCATATAGTCACACCAAGCGACGGATCGTCCTGTTAGTGACATGGGAACGCCTTCAACTCCGCTAGATGGGTAAATATTCTGGATACGCTAGAAAACCCTTTTCAAGTTCCAGAATATCTAATGCGGCTTTTAAGGAACTGCCAAAAGGACCAAAGCTTGCCCTACGACACGACACAGGGCTAACGAAGGATGGAAATTACATCGGGTGTTGCCCAGGGATCTATCCTTGGTGCGGACCTGTGGAACGTGTCTTACGATGGGTTACTGAGACTTGAGATGCCAGATGAGTCGCGCTGCGTTGGCTATGCGGATGATATTGCGGCTCTGGTCTATGGACGCACCATTGAACAGGCGCAACTTAGGCTAACTATGCTATTCCGCCGAGTGAGGGACTGGATGACTGCTTGCGGGTTCAGTTTAGCACTGGAGAAAACCGAAGTGGTTATCTTGACAAAAAAGAGAACCCCTAGAGTTAGGATGATCAGTTTTGGAGACTTGCGACTTGAATTGAGGCCATCGGTGAAGTACCTGGGGCTACTGATCGGCTCGAAGATGAGTTTCTCTAAGCAAATCAGGACAACGGCTGAGAAGGCTGCTTCAGGAGCATCAACTCTGAGTCGACTTATGGCCAACGTAGGGGGACCTAGCCCATCAAGAAGGCGCCTCTTGATGATTGCTGTAGGGTCAGTGCTACTGTACGAAGCACGAGAATGGGGCGACGCTTTCAGCAAGGAGGTATACCGAAAACGTTTGGCACAGGTACAAAGAAGAGGACCACTGAGAATTGCATCTTCGTTTCCAACAGTTTCCGATTCAGTGCTGAGAGTTATTTGAGGCGTGATACCTGTCGCCCTCCTTGCGAGAGAGTGTCGCACTATTTTACTGCGCCGAAATGAGGATGCAAAGGAGGCGGTTGTCCGTGAGGAGAAACAGCACTCGCTCAACGATTGGAAGCAGTCTTGGGTGAATTGAACGAAGGGTAGGTGGCTGTTACATAACCAGTATACCCTATGTATACTGGTATGAACTGGGAGCTCATTTGATGTGTATCCTATGTACATCATCAAGGCTCTCGGAGAGAGAATTCGCTGTAACACCACTTATCTGCTACTTTGACCATCAAAACCAGAACACTAAAGACAAGGATTAACTTTAAAGCATTACTTTTATTGTGTTATTATTATTTTCTAAAAACATTTACATTACAATCGAATTTATAAATTATTTTAAACCTCTCAATATCAGCCAGCCTGTAGAGGGAATCAACTTGTCGCACTAATGGTTCGGGGTGGCCACACGGCGTGAAACACCAAAGGGCCCGTTGAGGATCGCGGCGTAAGCCAACACCTCACCTCTCACCATTTTGTCGGACACTGGACAGCACTTTCAACTTAAACTGAAACACGAATACTTGGATGATGTAAATGGTAATTGGGTAGCAGCACGCTCCCTTTTGGACTTGAAAACACACTGACTGGTATGCTTTGCTCAAGAACTATAAATACCATTCTTTCGTGTGCTTTCAACTTAAATTCTCTTTAAAGGTGCTGAGTAGCTGAGCACGTGCGCTCTAGTTCCACGAACGTTTTTTCTCCCCGCTTTGTCTCGCTTGCTCGGCTGGTAAATATGCAAAACTGGGGAAATTGAGCGAAAGAGTGTTTTTTGCTTAAGCTTTCGACTTCGAAAGAGTGCTTTCAGCTTAAGCTTTCGGCTTTCCCACGATCTCTTGAGGTGAAATAGCGAAACTGAGGACATTGAGTGAAAGAGTGTTTATGCCAGAACTTTCGGTTTTCCTTTCCACTTACCTCTCTTCGAAGCACCCCGTTCATCACGGGTTGAACTTTCTCGTTTACTTCACTGCTCGTTTATTTACTTGCGTATGTGTTTTTTGGCTAGTTTTCATTGGCAAAGTGCGAGTGCATAGGTGTTGTTTGCTCGCTACTACTGCAGCTATGAAGCGGAAATATATCCGAGAATGTTGTATGTATTCGCTCGCAACAAGGCCGTGGTTAATTGAAGGCATGGTGAGACTGACTTCTATCTGATCCAGCTTTTGAGCTGACATGGATGTTTTCAGTCTTACCTGCACAAGAAAGGTAAGACACGGTCCCCCGATTGTCGGTTTTGCCCAAAAAAGGAGGACGATGCCCTCCTCCTTTTTTAATCAAGGTTGGTACCGTCTATGGCAGAGTTCATGGATGGCCTAAAGAGATTTTATACTTTACTGCTAAAAAATCGATTGTTCATGCTTTGAAGAAGTAGTTATTCTATGTTTAGGCCTTTTTCCGTCGATATAAGCCCATGTCTATGCTAAGATATGCTAATTTAAGCCACAAATCAGTTATGCAAACAAATCTAGGTGTCAGTCGAATCTTAATGATGATATGGGTTATATCAGTGCCGGTTATTTGATAAGCTGCCAGCAGAAACTGAGGCGATTCCCAGTAGTGTAGTTGAGAACCCCAAACACCATTATTTTGTTCGAAATCAGACCTTTTGGACTTCAAAATATATGAAAATTTGTAAACCTCTCTTCTGCCAACATTCTGGGACTTGGCACTTGATGAAATCATTGGCATATTCAGGTTACCAAGTTACTACGAACAAAGGATTTCAGAAGATGATATACACTCTACTATCCAGGAGACAAAAAACACAACATCAAAAGAAAGTTTATCGAGAGCTCTATCTCTATGTTACTGGACACTCTCTGTCTCTTGTAGGCACCCATAGTTTAAAAAACAAAACGCAAGACTCAGGTGACGACGGTCTAGTACAATTGTTAGATTACTGGCTACAGTTTCCAACCACATACGCATGCTGGTTAGCAAGCGGTATTTAGGATCATATAAGCCGGTTTCTTTGTCATGCCACTAAGTTACACTACAAAACATTTATCACGCGTACTCAACTTTCATCTCATTGCATTTAATGGACATGGAGGCTTGAGCTGCGCGCAAAAATTGGACAAAACGCAACTAATACTTTCTCCGAAGAAGGTTGTTGCATTACAATTGAGATGTCAAACTTATAATATAAATGATGAAAACTTTGAAGGTGTTAATATAACATATTAAAACAACAAAGTATGCAGTTTCTCATAAGGAACAGCTACTACCAAACACCACGGAGCTGCTAGACTGCTTAGGTTTCCTACAGATGAGCGAAAATGTTAAAATCAATTGATCAAGAAAAAATGCGAGAATATCATTGCTTTTTCAGAGCTGAGTGCTGAATATGCAATATACATGAAATATCGGTTTAGGATTCGTTAATTTATTGCATCAACAATATGTGACAATATCAATAAAGTAGGATTTTGTTTTTGAAAGACAATGTTTTACGTTACGGTAGCATATTTAGTTCTTTTAAAATTAAAACTCATCAATGATGTCTTTTCCGACAAATACAGCATGCAAACCTAAAAATTGGTACCAAATTCGCTTGTCGGATTTTCAAAAGTCATATATTGGAATATGCACACATACTTTACTAGATACAAGTTCAATCCAATTGAATGACAGCGCAGCAAAAAGTCGTATACTTCAGTCAGGATTGCTTCCTGATGCTTTCATACGTACAATCTAACATGAAGGCACTTTGTTCCTTTGTATGAAATCGAGTTATCGTCTGGCAAGGAAAACATGTGTTCGGTTTCCCATTCATATATCCGCCTTCCATTCTTTTCTCCTTATAATCAGGAAGTCATCGCATTTGAAAATCTACCTCATACATTTTCTACCCATCATCGTCATCATATTAAATCTTCCCCGATGTGTGGAAGATTTTTGGATGATGCTAGGAAAAAACGAAGCAGCGGTTGCCTATCATTTACGTGCGCACGAGAAAGCTAACTCAACTCAAGGGAAATTTTAGAAATGAGGCTTTTCAATTTTAGATAAATTAATCAATATCAATTCAGTACGCTAGAGGCTAGAACGTTAAAGCTCAATCCCTACTTTGTACGAAGCCGTTAGGAATGCTTTGAATGTTAGTGCTTGATGTTGCTGACAGAAGCAATGTAACTCAGCGATTCCATCTGCAGTGACAAATGTATCCACATATGGGAATGTATGCTTGACGTTGCTGGCCCACTTACCACCACAGCGTCGTTACTTATAAATATGATGTGAAATATTGAAGGCAATATATTTTGCTTAGCGAAGCACTGCTTTTAGAAGAGCAGGATAAAAAAGTCCTGACGATTTGCATATTCCGGGATTATGTATTCCAAGCATGTAAGGACACCCATTGAAACACACAGCCTCCTTCACAAGAGCTAATACGGGAGAGGATTTGCTGCAGACGTTACCACGCAATGATGAAACGTGTTTCAGATTTTTGTTTTCCTGATTGAATTGAACCAAAAATATTCCATTTGATCCATTTTCTGACGAAAAACATAAATCGAGATGATATTGGAACACGTAATTCTACTGATTTAGTGTCATACGAGGCGTAGCGATTTGTCACCGGAATTTGTCTGTTTCAGTCTTGATTGAGTCATTTACATGTTTATCCAGTCAAGTTTTAGGTCGTGAATGATTCTTTCTTGTTTTCGCTGCTTCGATTTGTTTCCCGAAAAAAGAGATTGAGGATTTTGCATCGTATTTTCGATTGGAGCTTTCGCGATAGCTAAGCTGATTTGCCTATTAGTTGGAATTAAGGATAACAAGACACAATAGTAGGTCGACTTGTGGAAAGTATAAACATGTGTGATCTATCAGACCTTGGTATCGTATTTTGAATTTATAGGGAACTCTTCCTTTGAGAAAAAAATCCCGTTAGCAACACCAGTCGGAAAGGCAAATTTCTCGTAAGCACCGTTAGATTTAATGAGCAAAGCAATACAATACATTTGATTGAAAGCGAAAAGTTATAGAAAAGCACATGTACATGAAAACTTATTTATTGAAATAGCTGCCATCCCGGGCCCCATCCACAAACCGAAATATTATGGATATCTAATGGGAATCAATTCTTGTATTAAATTATTTCAACATCAAACGAAAACTATGGCTTCGAAAGTCTTTGAGAGTGCGAATATTTTATTAACCGACATTCTCAAAGTCAAACGCCGTTTATGAAAAATCTTCTGCTTTGTAAATATCAACCATTTTATCTTTCAATGAAATTTTATTCAACTTTCGTGGTTCTACGTGCAGCATCAGACGTGTTTTAATCACTCCTGTCAAGAATTTCAAAAATTAAACTATCGTAATTTTTAAAATGTCAGTCAAAAGTTAATTTTTATTCGAAAAGCCTTATACTGTCGAAGCAATCGGCCCAAGAAACTCATATCGAATATTATTTTACTTTGATTGATCAAGAAAAGCGAAAAATCCAAAGACAATTTCGGGACTGGTGGTATGGAAGAGCTCGACGGCTTCCCACCGATAGGAGAACTCGGAGAGACATCAAATACGAAATTTTTGGCAATCATCAACAAAAGAAGTCATAATCAGGACAACTCCGCAGATGGCGGATGTAAAATGCAAATAATCGAAGACGAGACAAAAGTGATCAGACTTCATGAACTAAGGCTGGGCTACAGCCCCTCGAAGATCCATTCAAAAAGGGAATCAGAACTCTAGACCCAAAAAAGTAAAGAAATAAGGGTGAAGAAATCTACAAAACAAATGATCTCAGAAATTCTAAGCGCTAGAGGCACTAAAGATAGCCATAAGTAGCTGGGTGGATTAGCCCAAAAAATAGGAGTTGAAAAAAGGATTGAATATATATATAATAAAAATGATGATATAAATTTTATTTACTATTTGAAAAATAAAAATATGGAGATGAAACCAAGTCGCAGCTCGCTTGTTCTTTTAAAAACCACTATAAAGGCAGAAAAAGTTTAACCAATCAATGTTTCAAACAAAACGGAAGAGACATGGTTCGGCTATTGATAGCCAAAAATAAATGAAGTAATTTCGAAATCCAAAGTGTCAATGCATAAAAATCATACTATATCAGTGATAGATATTGAACTTTCGCATTTCAATTTTACTCCGAATTGTAAAAAAGATCAGGCCTTTTTGATGAAAAGTCTAGACTTTGGAGAGGATAGGATCCATCTTTTTCAGGTACTTAAAGAAGTTTCATCAGAAATTGATTTTATTTATGTTGAAACCTTTGCAACAAGAAAATTAACCGTAGAAAAGAAGAATATACTATTTTATCTGGTATAAATAAATAAAGTACTTGAGTTTCAGAATCGTTTGGTAGAAACGCCTCCAGAAGATTAGGACGTTTAGCTGCAAACTGCGCCATGTGCTATTGATGAGTAAAATGCAAAGATGCTCATGCACCCTGGTGAGTGCAAATTGGCTCAGATCGAGCCAAAAGAAAAATTATGCTACGTTAACTGCGGTGTATTTGGTGATCCAGCATCATATCTAGGACGCTCCTGATATCAAGATGTTAAAGTTAAATTTGTTCCAAAATAAACATTAGAGCACCGCAAGTCAAGCCCGGGGTATCCTTTGCACTCGCTGCTAAGGAACCAACAGATAATGCTTTAAATAATATAAGTAACAATAATGAGCTCCTTCTCAAAATTTGCCATAAACTTAATTCTTTATCGGCGAAAATCCATAAAAAGATTCAAGCATTAACATTGTTTTTGAGCGTTTAATTCCCTCAAATGCCTCAAAATAACTTGTCATCCAGTCGAATTTCCATGGGTAGGCTTTGTCTCATCTCAATTAACATCAACCCCAATGTGGCTCTATATTGACGTGACTATGTCCTTGACTTAATTGAACACTATATTGTGTGAATTGCGGTATCTTTCATCCAGAATCATATCGAAGATACCCCAATGTCAAGATACACACGCAAAATTTATTCCAAAACAAACACAAGTACACAGAAGTGTGAAACATCAAGCCCAGGTTGTCGTTTGCACTTGCTGCTAGGTGCTAGGGGACCAGCAGACAACAATGTAAATGAAATAAATGATGTAAGTAATGCAAGTGGCAATAATGACCTGCTTCTCAAAATTTACCAACAACATAATTCTTTCTCGGGAAGAATCGATAAACAGGATTCAAAAATTAACTTTGTTTCTCAGCGTTTGATTCTTTCAAATGCCTCAAAATAACTTGTCATTCAGCCACATTCCTATGGACAGGCTTCATCTCATCTTGATCAGCGTGGATTCTATTGTTGCTCTACATCAACGTGACTTCTTGAATTCATTGTTAAGCAAAAGCTTGAAATCATGCTTCTCACTGAAATTCACAACAATTCATGGCACTCCATTAGATTCAAAAATATAGAATTTGTGAAAAACGATAGGGTAAATAGTGATGGGGGAGGTGGCAACGGGATATTGGTTTAAAGACGCTATTCTTTCCAAAATATTGATAAGGTCGGACGCAAAATCTTTAAATTTCTTGAAGCGTCCGTTATCAAAATTTCACTGCTACGTGGGGATAACCTCTTCGCTACCTCTGCCTATGCAACTGATCACAACGTCCTCACGTTCAAGGAGGAGATCAATTTCTTATTGAAAAAACTCGGATTGATTAGGCTGCACGATTATTATATTCTTGCCCAGCATAAATCATGGCTGAACGCTAACAATAATCCAAGAGGGGTATTCCTGAAACTGTGGGGAATAGAAATCCAAATTGAACACATGTTCAATTTATATGGGTCAGAGTTTCTAACATTCCATAGGACTAATTCATATTTGGCCCTCTCCATCGCTGACGCAAGTCCTGCCTTAAGCTTTAATAGTCCTCAACGGAAACTGCAGGTATTTCCTTATGATGTCAACCATAACGCAACCCTAATAGAAATACATAATCAGAGGGATGATGTCTTCCTACTTCTAGTTCAACATGAAAATCATCGGTTGAGTTTCAAACAAGTAAGGTAGACTTACATATGCTCATGTCAGAAAGATTTTGTACCCAACTTACGAAAATCATTCACCAGCAGTGAATAAAGTTAAGAAATATGTCAGAGATATGTGCCAGTTTGAAAGAAAACCCATTGTTTCTCCATTTTCATTTTCTAATTCGACGGAAAGCCCATAACATTTCGAAACCGTGTGCTATTGCTGTTCTAATTGGAGAAATTTAAAATAGCTATGCCTTCCGTGTATATCATTTAATTTTCATTAGACTTACAGAATACGAGGATATTTTATAAGACTACTTTAATGTTGAATTTTGCTGAGTTTAAGGGTATCCATACGATTTTATTGGGGTAGATGTGAAATTTGAAGATCATACTATTATTAACAAAGCTGAGCGAATTTTTACTTTTGAGGCATTTGTTGCTATTATACTCACAAACATCTGCCTCCATAATTTTTTTTCAGATGACAGGTGTCCAATCACAACAGGGACACACATTTTTCGTGTGTTTCCCCGCCCTGTGCACCCTCAAAGCAAAAAATGTCAATTTAAGATCTATTTTGAAAAGCTCTTATCACAATCTTCCGTTTGCTATATCATATCGACTACCTTGGATTAAATTTTTTTCAGGGGTCACTCCCAAGTATGGTGAGACCTCCCTTAAATATCTAACAATTTTTTTTTAGTTGAACTGTAAAGAGGGCACCACTTTACATCTACATACAAAATTTAATATTTCCAGCTTATATCATTTGCGGGAAAAACCGCGGTGAGGCACGGATGGACAGGTAGACAGACAAGTTGCGGTTTTAGTAGGATTTGTAAAATTATTTTATAAAACTCTAAAAAACTGATTGGAAAAAGTTTCAAAAAAAAAAGAAGATTGGGAAAGTAGTTTCCAAGATAAAACAGCGAAACTATATGGAAGGATATGAAAAATCGACCATCGAAAGGTTAAAAACATTTGAAAGCCTTCTTCTCATACGCATCAGCAATATTTATATGCGAGTTCGCCCCGTTGGCCTTGTTGAAATTACACCTGAAGAATGTCGAGAACTTAATCCATTCAAACTTCTGAAGTGAGGTCAGAAATCAATGGGCGGAAAAACTGTGAGATACTAGCCAATAGGGCCCAGATGACGTTATTCTGTAAGAAGCCTTGAATGAAGGTATCGAGTCTTGGAGTCGCTAGTAATGAGATAAATCTTTGATAGTATGACTTCGAATAGAAATGGAAACAGGATTATGCGTGATAGATTGCAGAAACTTGCCCTGATTGGAACACATTTTGAATTGGTTCATGACCCGAACCCTGAGAAAGGAAATAAAATATTTTCATGGTCGTTACAGCAAAAGTTTCCGACTTTAAATCAAGCCTGAACGGCCAATCAATTCTTTATTTCACTGAAACACTAACATCTGACCTCACACTGAGCTTGAATCTCATTGATTATTTTGTCAGCTGTGAAGACTTGTGTTTCATATTTTGTAGAACAAACAACAATAAATCATGTGGTATTGACGGTTTACCAAATATAGTTCTCCGACATTTGCTTGAGGTTGCCATTAGAAACTATTGCATAAGTTCAACAACATGTTGAGCAATTCATATTTCCCAACGAATCGAAAAAGGCCAAGGTATTTCTGATCTTGAAGAAAGGAAAAGAATCTTCATGCGCTAAAAGCTATCACCCAATCAACTTGCTGCCTAACATCGGCAAGGTTTTTGAAGTTATACTAAACAAAGCATTAAGCACCCACATTGAGAAATATGAGTTGATGCCAAATTGCCAATTTGGTTTTCGTGCCAGGCATTTGAATAGACATGCGATAACGATAGTAAACTCAGACATCGGTTGGAAACTGAATAATAGAGAGTTTGTTGGAGCATATCCCTTTCATATTGAGACAGGCTTCGATACGGTCGAGATGGATGGAATAATGTTTTAACTTCTTCAGGACAAGTTCCCCAGATACCTTGTTGCCATGATGAGTAATATCATTTGTTGTAACTGATGAAAATCAGACGACAATACGCGAATTCAAGGTCTTGAATGGTGTACAGCAGGGAACAGTTACTGCAACTCTGCCTTTCTCAATATTCATACGCAAACTATTGAATGGCTTTGAGTTTAAAGTCTTGCCAACGCAATCATTGGTAGCTCTAAACCGTCAATTGGCAAATGAAAATTCGTGCATAGAAGTACGAAACAATTTTTTTCGGATAACGCTGTCGGAAGCATGTCAAGACCTGCGACGTAATTGGAAGGATTTCCACATTATGGCCGGTGAGGGTGCTTCCACGAGTTCAGATTCCATATAAATACCGTGTTTAATATTTCGGTGTTCATCTCAATTAATATCTGAACTATACTGCAAATGTCAAAATTATGCTCAGTAAAGCACAAAAACTTGTCATGACCCTTCGGCAACTCTTTCATTCCAGATAGATTGATCGAAAGGTCAAAGTTATCTGATAAAAAACCCTTGTTGGACCATTTTTGACATATGGATGTCAGATCTGGTACAACTAAAGTGCCAGTCTTATGGAAATATTAAGAGTTTTCCAAAGGAAATGTCCGTGCATGTAGTGGTTTCTTATCAAACTGCTGAAAAACCTCTGGATTTAACAACCATTCTACACTGCAGACGGGTATATTGGGGTTTGTCTCGCTACTGACTTCGTTCCTCCATAAGCATTCGTGTATTTTGACATAAATCAATATGTTTTTGATTCTAACTGTCTCCCATTTAGCTATCGCATATATATATGGGCCGCCGATAAGAAGATAAAATGTCCTCCAGATTTGAATTCACGAGACCAACAATTCCAATCAAGATTCTTATTTGCTAGATTGAGGCTGGTCGAGCTGGAATGAAGCAATTTAGGTATTGGTGGCTGAATAACAATGTCTATATTGTTCGTTTTTGAGTTTTTATTGCTTAGTTTTTAATTTTCTGCTTATTAATGCTACATTTAGTGTTGTTGCTGCTTATTTGTGTTAAAACAAGTTGAAGTAGCAGGAGGATGCTCCTGCCAGAAGGGTATTGTAAAACAATTAGTAAATCAAACAATATATTCTGCATATCAAAACTTGACTAATATATAGATTCCATAAATTAATTCAAAAATGATTATGGTTATTATGATTTTAAACTCGCCACCATTTTGTTTCAAGTGGTTTGACCCCGACGCTTGGTTAGTCATGATAACACATGGATATTACAAACCATTTCTAAAATTTTTATCAAAATTCCCACATATTTGTAGTGTCTAGGTCCGTTGCAAGCGTGTACCTCCCTAGTATCACGTTTTAATGTTGTTGTAATTGTTAAATATTCAATCGGCTGTAATCTAGCTGTTTATTGTTCAAATATTGTGAAATTTTCAGAACGTATACAATTACTTTCAGAAAATTTAAATTATAGATTTTGGGAAATTTAAGGCTCCCATCTTGATTTTATAGACAAAAAAGCAAAATTTATAAAATGTACTATTATTAACAAAGTTGATGGAATTTCGACTTCTAAGGTATTTGTTGCCCTTGTGAAAGAAAAATTTGTAAGTTCAAGTATTGTTTTGAAAAGCTCTTATAAAGAACTTTCATTTGATATTCATATTGGCTAGATTTGATGAAATTATTGTTTTCAGCGGCCACTCCCCTGTACTGTATTCATCGATTCATGGCCTATTTTTTCGAATCCTAGAATGGTTACAAAGGCTATTTGCAAGGAGCTCTCTCCTGCCTCTTCGGCTTGTTTCACATATGAGTATTAATTGTAGGTACTCATCTTCAGTCATTCATTAAAATGAATCAAGTGTTAAAAGCATGCGCCTCAAACGTTGAAGTTGGGGCAAAATAACTCAAAATTATTCAATCTTCGCATTTAAAACAGCCACTATTTTGCTTTACGATTACTGATTCCACTAGCTGTGCCAATTCTCAAAGAAATTCATGATACCTATCATTCCTGAAATTTTCATGCAAATCCTAGCAAAGCTGTAGTATCTGAGTCGGTAAAAAGCGCATATTGTTCCATACCCATCTGTTTCCATAGTAATACAGTGCATATTGTTCCATAGTAATACAGGAAAATTCAAATCGCTATAACTTCATTAAATACCATTCGAGCTTTATGAAACTTTCAGAACAGATTAGTCTTATAAATAGTCATCTGTATACTGAATTTTATTAAATGGCACCGTTAAGACTTTATTCAAGAAAACATAAAATCGATAAATCATACTATTATCAACAAAGTTGAGTGAATTTCAACTTCTCATGTATTTGTTGTTGTTGCACTCATAAAAGCCGATATTCATGATTTTTTCCAGATTTTTTCGGGTCGTACATTTTCCCTCCCCTGCGCCCCTCGAAGCTAAATTTGTCATTTTAAGACCTGTTTTGTAAAGTGCTCATTAAGACCTTTCATTTGATACCCATATTGCTTACATGCGATGAAAACTTTTTTTTTCAGGGGCAACTCCCCTGTATGGGGAGACCCCCCTTAAAGACCTTATAAATTTTTTTTCGTGTTGAAACTTTGAAGAGGGCGTTACTTCGCACCTACCTACAAAATTTTATGTTTCTAGCTTATGTAGTTTGCGAGAAAAAGTGGTGTGACACACGGATGGATGGAAGGAGGGACGGACGGACAGACGGACAGAAAGGACGCGGAACTAGTAGGGTGTTGTGAAATGATTTTACAATCCCCTTAAAAAAGGAATAAGTCTCAATATTAAGGATTATCGTATGTTTTTTTTATTATATTAGGTTTACAGATAAAGTTTAACGTTTGCGAAAGGAACATTGTGATAGCATTGCATTAGCATAAGATAGCTGAATTTTTGAATATATGTCTAGCATTCGTTGCGCGCAGGCATGCTTGTTATTGCGCTGACAATATTATTTTTAAATTAAATAATTTTTTACAAAAGTTACTTGGAACTTAATTTTTTTAAAATTAAAAAACATTAAACCGTCGAATTATTCGAGCAATTATGGAATACCTGAAGTTTTACTTCTAAAGAGGTTTCATGAAGTGATAAGGAGACATTCAAGGAGCAGTCCTTTTTAATGAATGTTGCCTCGATCTCGCTGCAAAAGCAACAAGATGGAGGAGCCCGGTGGCTTTAGTAATAAAATAGAACGATCAGGTCCATCGCCAACAATGACGGTCGAGAAAAGGTTAAAAAAAAAGATTCGAAAGAGAGAACAATGAAGAACAGAACAAATTAAAAATTTTATTAGTTGACGAAATTGAAAAAAATAGTTGAAGGTAACGAAAAATGGGAGAAAGAGAAAGAAGAATTTAGACTAAGAGTCCATTCGCTAGAGGAGCTTTTCGAAAAATCAATATTCAACAAAGAAAAACTAACGACCAAGAAGGAAAAGTAAATAAAATCTATAGCAACCGATAAGAAAAATCAGAGAAATTACAACAGGAACCTAATCAAGAAGGTATCCTCAGCATAGGCAGAACAAACGCTAGTACAGATTATTAAACACCACTAGCTGAGCTAGTGGTGAAATTCGAAGAGGATGCAGGTAACAAGCAATCTGAAAACTTCAATATTAATTCTGATAATACATTTACTGAATATTTAAAAATTAAAAATAGGTAGAAAAAATTAACATGTTTGTCTGCTGGTCCAACTATCAATTTTGATAAAAAGAAGGAGAAAGTCCCATTAATCATTGTATTTAGGGAAACTGGCAAAGATAAAGTTCGGTTTTTGTCAGCCGTAAATAAATTAAATGATTTTGAAATCAAACGAAGTCACTGGTTGACTTTTAACCAGCAAAAAGTACGTTGAGTTCTGGAGAGGTTCTGGACTTTACGTATACCCCCAAAAACGAGAACAATCTTACCTTTTTGTTGAAGGATCTGCACTGCAGAGACGATACAGTTGATTTCCATCAGGTGCTTAAAGAAACTGCACCAGAAATGGGATTTGTTGCATTTGAAAATTTTGCTATAAGGAGGTCAATTGTCGAACTTGAAAATTTGCCCTTTTACCTGGTCCAAGTTTCAAGCAAAAGTAGTCCGATTGTCCTTCACAAAATAAAGTAATTGAAATTTCAAGTGATGAGGTGGGAGCGTCTTTAGAAGGACGAGCTAAGTGTTATAAGATTTGTTCATTCGGCAAATTGTACATGAAATACAGATGTGTAAAGTGTAAAGATATCCATGCCCCTGGCGAGTGCAAAATGGCTATACGGAGCCAAAAGAACACTATATTGTGAAAACTGCGGTATTTTTGGTCATCCAGAATCATATTGAAGATGCCCCGATATCAAGATACAGACGCAAAATTTATTCCAAAACAAACACAAGTACACCAAAGTGTGTTACGTCAAACCCAGCTTGTCGTTTGCACTTGCTGCTAGGGGACCAGCAGACAACAATGTAAACGAAATAAATGATATAAGTAATGCAAGTGGCAATAATGAACTGCTTTTAAAAATTTACCAGCAACTTAATTCTTTATTGGGGAGAATCGATAAACAGGATTCAGAAATTAACTTTGCTTCTCAGCGTTTGAGTCTTTCAAATACCTCAAAATAATGCCATTCGGTCACATTCCTATGAACAGGCTTCATCTCATCTCGATCAGCGTGGATTTTATTGTTGTTCTACATCAACATGGCTTCTTGAATTGATTGTTAAACAAAAGCCTGACATCATGCTTTTCACTGAAACCCACAACAATTCATGGCACTCCATGACATACAAGGATTTTGAGTTCATAAGAAACGATAGGGTAAACGGTGATTGGGGAGGTGGCTCCGGGATATTGGTGAACATACTCTATTCTTACCAAAATATTGAACAACTCGAATTCAAAAACTTTAAATTTTTTGAAGTGTCCGTTATCAAAATTGCACTGCAAAGTGGGGATAACCACATCGTTATCTCTGCCTATGCAACTGATCAAAACGTTTACAAGTTCAAGGAGGCGATAAATTCCTGGTTTGAAGTACTCGAATTGAATAGGCTGCATTGTTATTATATTTTTGCCGGTGATCTCAATGCTAAGCATACATGATGGCTGAACGCCAGCAATAATCCAACAGATCGATTCCTGAAATCGTGAATAACAGAGAACCAAATTGAATACAGATGCAATCTATACGGGTTGGAACTCCCAGTCTTGTGTCAGCAATACAAAGGTCCAAATGTGAATTTTTTCTAGGGAATAATTCACATTCGGACCTTTGTATTGCTGACACAAGACTACAATCCTACTTTAATATTTTTCAACGAAAACTGTCGGCTGGCTGATTTCATCCAATTTCATTTCCATAATATAGTTTTCCTGACGAAGATGCTAAATCCTACTAATATTAGCAAAGATCAACGAATATCAACCTCTGAATTATTTGTTACTGAGTATATCTCCATGGTTTTTAGGGCCTTACAAAAGATATTTTATGAATATCTACTAGTTTTGCATCCTGCCTGTCCACCAGTCCATCTATCCGCGCGTCAAAAGAAATTTCTTCAGAAACTTTAGAATCTACAAAGCTCAATCTTTGTGAAAATGAAAGAAATGGTGGTCTCTCAAAAGTTTAGGTCTTATAAAATATTTCAAAATTTGCTAAGAGGGGTCTCTCTCATAATGAAGTGGACCTGAAAAGTTTTGTCATCAAATTTAATCGAGTAGGGTATCTAACGATAAGTCTTCGTACTTTTAGAATCGAAAAATAAGTAATTTTTGCATCTGGGGGTCCAAAGGGAGGCAAAACGTACGAACAATGTTTCAAATCCCTCCTCTCACAAAAATCTGAAAAAAAACATTTAGAAAAAAAACTGACTCCAAATACCATAAAAAGGATGAAATAAATTTTATGGAAGCAGTGGCATATCAGTCTTTCCTTGTTCCTTCTGTGATGGTTGCACATGTTGGAAGTTTTTGTATTGAAATGGGGAAATAGATTTGACAACGTTTCTCTAAAATTTATTTCATCATTTTTAGAGCATTTAAAGTCAGCTTTGTTTTTTTTCTAAAAGCTTTTTTAATTCACCCCTGTCAGTGGCAATTTTTTTTCATTTCAAATCTTTTAAAACTCAGTTTGTTGAATACGTTCTACCATGTATATGAAAATATAACTTTGCAAAACTCACTACTGCTAAAATGTTAAATTGGAGATTTAAAGTTTCCATCTTGATTTTATAGGCAAAAATGTAAAATTTATAAAATGTACTATTATTAACAAAGTTGATTGAATTACAACTTCTGAGGTATTTGCTACCCTTTTACTCTTAAAGCCCCCTCTCTGTGATTATTTTCAGACAGGTCAAAGGTGTCCGACCACGAGGGTGGACACAAAAAATTTTCATGTATTTCCCCTTCCCCTATACCCCTCAAAACAAAACATGCTATTTTTGAAGAGTTCACTTTTAGACCTTTCATTTGATACCCATATTGCTTCCATGCGATGAAAAATTTTTTTTTCGGGGGCCACCTCCCTATATGGCGAGATCCCCCTTAAACACCTTATAAATTTCTTTTTGTGATGAAACTTTGAAGAGGGCGTCACTTTGCACCTATTTTCAAAATCTTATGTTTCTAGCTTACGTAGTTTGCGAAAAAAAGTGGTGAGACACACGGACGGACGGGCGGACATACAGGACGCGATTTTAGTATGGTATTGTAAAATGATTTTAAAAAACCCTAAAAGGGATCTTTCATTAATCTCATCAGTGGGCGAAGAATGAATTCAGAAGAAAAAATCATTCTGAAATTTACCCGAATGAAATTGCTCCAAATCATGTTGAACTGTAATAAATTATTGGATATACTCAACTCCGCTAGATGGGTGGATATTTTGGATACGCTGGAAAGTCTTTTCAAGTTCCAGAATATCTAACAGGGCTTTTAAGGAACTACCTGAAGGATCAAAGGCTGCTCTACGACACGACACAGGGCCAATGAAGGATGGAAATTCCATCGGGTGTTGCCTAAGGATCTATCCTTTGTCCGGACCTGTGGAACGTGTCTTACGACGGGCTACTGAGACTCGAGATCGCAGGTGAGTTGCGCTTGGTTGGCTATGCGGATTATGTTGCGGCTCTGGTCACTGGATGCACCGTTGAACAGGTGCCACTTAGGCTAGGTATGCTAATACGCTGAGTGATGGACTTAATGACTGTTCGAGGGTTAAGTTTAGCGCTGGAGAAAGCCAAAATTGTCATCTTGACAAAAAGAGAATCCCTAAATTAAGGTATTGGAGGTATACAAATCGAATCGAAACCAGCGTTGAAGTACCTGGGGCTACTGATCGACTCGAAAATGAATTTCTCTAAGAAAATCAGGGCAATGGCTGTCTCGACTTATGGCCAACGTAGGGGGACCCAGCCCATCAAGAAGACGCTACTTTACGGAGCAGAAGTCTGGGGAAATGCTCTCAGTCAGGGGGTATACCGAAAACGTGTGGAACATTAAGCCAACATATTCATTTAGATATTGGAGGACCATATTCCTATCTTTTTACAGTTATTGATCATTTCTCCCGTTGGTCAGAATGCTATCCATTGAAAGATATATCAAGAAAAAAAATTGTAAATACTTTATGGCGTGAACATTTTTCGAGATTCGGTTCACCCTTGGAAATTACGTGCTCAATTTCAGTCAAATTTATTCAAAGAATTGTTATAACTTCTGGGCTTACATAGAATCCATACATCAGCGTATCATTCACAAGCAAATGGAATGATTGAAAGACTTCATCGAACATTAAAAACGGCAATTCAGACATGTGATAATGTTAATTGGTTCAATGAACTTCCAATCATTCTTTTGGGGATTAGATCCTCATGGTAGGAATCAACCAACGCTACCCCTGCTGAGATGCTAAATAGTGAAAATATTAAAATTCCAGCCAGTTTCTTTAACCAAGATACGAAATCAAATGATTTAGATTCAGAAAATTTTTTATCGATTCTCAAAGGTCATTTTAAAACATTAATTAATTAAACTATCAAGGACCTTATGAAGTTATTAAAAGGAACCGTAAGATTTTTCTTGTTCAAATTAATGGAGAATTAAAAACTATTTCTATTGAAAGCATCAAAACAGACTTCAGAGTTAATAATAATTTAATAAATAATAACGATTGTACATAGGATTATTTTTCTTTTACAACGCCAACGCTGGGAAGGGAAAATTGTATCGTATTCTACATTACTTATAAATTAAATTCCACATTTTTATAAAACCCACAAAAAAATAAATAGTAGCCGTAGATGAATTGTCAAGTAAGAAAAAATAAAATATTTTTAGTTCATAAAACAATGTCAAATAGAGCGTTCATAATTACTTATAAAATTTTACTAATTTCAATAATTATACTTGATTTACTTAAACTGAAAAGTTAAATGATTTTCATCGTATATTCAAGTTAATAAAACAACGTAAAACAGTAAAGTCGTATATGTATTGAGTTTCATTTTCCGATATATAAATTTTATCTGTGTAGTGGAATACGAATTTCCATCTACAATTGGCGAACCAGTAAACCCAATGTGCACCCCGAGAGCATTTACTACCAAATATATATATATATATATATATATATATATATATATATATATATATATATATATATATATATATATATATATATACACATATATATATATATATATATATATATATATATATATATGTATATATATATGTATATATATACATATATATATATATATATATATATATATATATATATATATATATATATATATATATATATATATATACATACATATATATATGCATATACATAAATACGAGTGTATAAAGGGTGGTCCAACCATAATGCACGATGTTGATTGTGAATCACTCCTCCGTTTTTCGAGAGGTACACAATTGAGCGGTGCGTTAAGATTCCTGAAGCCTTTTACGAAAATGGGAGTTCAAATCAAAATGCATTTCGTGTACATCTTGGTTTTTTTGGTCAATCTAATCGACCAAATGTGTCCACAATCGGGAGAATTGTGCGCTGATTTCAGCAAACCGGGTCTGCAGGGAATATGAAACCACCTTTACATGCTCGCCATCAACCTCGACTCGTCGTCTTGCCCAACAATTGAACACCTCACGAACATCACTGATATATATTTTGAATAAAGATTTGATTTGCACACCTACAACGTTTAATTGACTCAAGAACTGAAGCCCACTGATCATTTCAAGCGTCGGTAATTCGCCGAATGGTTGGTTGAATAGTCAGAAGGAAATGGTGACTTTACAAAGAAAATCATCTTCAGCGACGAGGCACACTTTCACCTCAGTGGATTCGATAACAAGCAGAATTGCCGCATTTGGGCAAATGAAAATCCACGAGTGATTTTTGAAAAGCCGATGCATCCACAAAGAGTGACTGTTTGGTGTGGATTTTAGGCTGGCGGCGTCATCGGACCGTACTTCCTCGAAAATGGGGACGGCCAAGCAGTTACCGTGAATGGTATTTGCTATTGCGAGATGATAAATGACTTCTTGTGGCCAGAAATTGAGGTTATGGACCTGGACTATATGTGATTTCAATAGGATGGTACCACTTGCCACACAGCCGCCAAAACAATGCCCCTTTTGCGAGAGAAATTCAATGGCCGTGTTATCTCACGTTGTGGTTTTGTTAATTGGCCGCCACAATCATGTAATTTGACACCGTTAGACTTCTTTCTCCGGGGATATTTAAAAGAAAAATTGTACGTCAATAAGCCAAGAACGATTCAAGAGCTAAAGGATGCGATAATTCAGCACAGTAACGACATTGAACCCCCATTATGTCTCAGAGTCATTGAAAATATGGACCATCGGGTTAAAGTACGCCGCCGTAGCCGTGGCAAGCATTTGGTTGATATTTTGTTTTACACATAATTGTCATAGATCCTTCTATTATAATCAAAAATATGACCATAATTATCTGAAAAATTGTTGTGTTATTCACAATTAACATCGTGCGTTTAGGTTGATTATATTATATATATATATATATATATATATATATATATATAAATATATATATATATATATATAAATATATATATATATATATATATATATATATATATATACTGTCACGTGCTATTGTTCGGGACCAATAATTTGTTCCGGGAAAGTGAAAACGCACTGTCTTTTAAATTATGTTAAAAGGGTTTATTTACTACAAATGCATCATCATCAATTTCACTATTTTACAATTTTTCTTTTCACAAGTCTATCAATTTATATAACAACTGTATCACGAAAATCACTCCACTATCAATGAATCAATATCGCTCTTTAATTCGCACTCCACACTATCGCAGTTTTACTATGGTTTTTACTATTGCGGTTGTAATGCCTCCCCCCATTCATTCAGCTCACCTTTATAAAGGATCTCTAGTCATTCAATCCATTTTTCGTACATTGGCGAATTAACTGGAATACTCGAGCAGCTTAACGAATGGGCAGTGACGTCATTTTCAGATGTTGATCATGCTTGGCGAATTTTCGAGTACATTCGTTTGTTGATATTCTAAATAGTTGTGAAAACAATTGCGACAGTAGCTCGCAGAATTATTTGTACATGTAACAATATATATATATATATATATATATATATATATATATATATTTACATACATTTATATATACATACATACATATATATATATATATATATATATATATATATATATATATATATATATATATATATATACATATATATTGTCGCGTGAATAATTTTAATGTTCTGGGAAAGTAAAAACGCACTGTCTTTGAAATTCAGTTAAAAGGGTTTATTTACTCAAAATGCACAATCATCAATTTAACACTTTCACTAATTTTATTTTTCACTTAGTCTATAAATTTGTAATTCAACTGTCCACTAAAATCACTTCACACTCACTCAATCAATATCACCTTTACCTCGCGCTCCACTCTATCGCAGTTCTTACTATCGCGGTTGTAATGAATCCCCCCATTCATTCTGCTCAGCTTTATATAGGGCCTCTAGTCATTCAATTAATTTCTCGTACATTGGCGAATTGACTGGAATATTCGAGCAGCTTAATAAATGGGGCAGTGACTCACTTTCAGATGTTGATCATGCTTGGTGGGTTTTCGAGTTCATTCGCTTGTTGGTCATTATGTTCTTAATGGTTGCGACAGTAGCTCGCAAAATTATTCGTGCATGTAACACTGCCCCCAACTCAGTTCTTTTCGCCCTGAAAAGACGTATCGCCAGTTGTAGTCAATTCTCCCTGGATATTATATGGGGCAAGACGGTCCAGGTGTACGATTCTCATTTTGGCTGTTGGCTTACGGTATTCCTGTATGCGGTATACGACGTCGTTGATTCGCTTTGTAACTCCGTATGGTCCCCCTCAATTATGCTGCAACTTTGGAGACCTACCCTTTCGCCGTTGTGGGTCATATAGCTACTCCAAGTCATCTTGCTGGAAGCCAGTAGAATTTGCCTTGAGATCATACCTGGTCTTCATGCGGTCAGTTGTCGATTCGAGGTGTACTGTCCAATGTATCTGGTTTGACCGTTGTCTTAGATCACTTGCGTACTCCGAGATCGTTTGGGGTTTGCCAGGGGGTGTTCCGAACTTAATATCAGCTGGCAGACGAATAGTCTTTCCAAAAATGACTTTGGCTGGGGCTTGGCCCGTCGATGCATGTTTGGCAGCTCTGTGCGCCATCTAAACTAGTGAGATATGTGAGTCCCAGTCCCTTCGGTTATTGTCAACCATCTTGGTGAGGTGATAATTGAGCGTGCCGTTGAAACATTCGGCTATTCCATCGGATTGGATATGCGGCAGCGTTGTCCTCGTTTTCCATATTCCTAGTAGCTCGTATATTTCACCAAAAACTAGTGACTCAAAGTTTCGGCCTTGATCCGAATGTAGTTCGCAAGGTACGCCATACCTACTGACCCAATTTAACACTAGCTGTTCGGCTACAGTAGTTGCTTCCTGGTTGGGAATGGGGTAGACCTCGGATCACTTGCTGAAATAATCGGCCACAGCCAGCGTGTATCGATTTCCCCATTTGGATTCAGGAAAGGGTCCTGCGATGTCAACAGCAATCCTTTCAAATGTTACCCCCACGTTATAGGTTTGCACTTGTCCTCTCAGTTGTCGCGCAAATTGTGCATCTACACCACCAGCCCTCTTCGTCTTCTCGAGCATGGAGCCAGTAAAACTTTTCCCGCAATATCGCTAAGGTCTTGTTAACACGAAGGTGACCTCTCGAGGATCCTTCATGGATCTCCTTAAACACAACGTTGATTCGGCTTTTGGGAAGTAGAGTTTGCATCCTATAGTAGCTGCCATCCACCGTTTCCCATTTCCGCTTGACTATGCCACCCTCCACCTGAAGGGAGTTCCATTGTACCCAATAGCTTTTCAGGGCTGCGCCATGCATTGAAACGTCCTTCCACTCAGGTTGCCCAGTTGTCTCCTTCCATACGAGCAATGGTCCGATGTCTTCATCGGCTAACTGGGCATTTTGAATCTCCTCCGATGACCACCCTTCATCGAATTTGGCCGTTATCAATCGCAGATCAACGGGCGGTTCCTTTTCCTCAATCCGTCGGCAATGTTTGCAGTTAGCTGGGCAGGAACGACGAGAAAGGGCGTCAGCATTTCCATGAACTCCACCCTTCCGATGAACAGTTTCGTAGTTGTATGACTGCAATCTTTCGATCCATCTCGCAACTTGTCCCTCGGGGTTTTTGAATTTGAGAAGCCATCTTAGCGATGCATGATCCGTTCAAAAACAAATTTCTGACCATATAAGTACATGTGAAACTGCTTGGTGGCTTCTTTTATAGCCAAAAGCTCCTTCCTGGTCACGCAGTAGTTCCTCTCACTTTTCGAGAGAACTCGACTGTAATACGAGAGGACTCTTTCTTCGCCATCGATCTGCTGGGAGGGTATAGCTCCAATACCACCGTTGCTCGCATCGGTGTCAACTATAAACATTTTTCCAGGTTTCGGATATGCCAGCACGGTTGATTCACACAGCTTCTCCTTCAAGGTCTCAAAGGCTACCTGGCATTGTTCATTCCAGACATACGGACAATTTTTTCGGTTAACTGATGGAGACACTTAGCTATTTTAGCAAAGTCTTTGACGAATCTTCGATAGTAGGTTGCCACGGCTTCAATTTTCTCAGGGTCTGTTTTGTCCCCTTCTACTGATACGACGTGTCCCAGGTATCTTACTTCAGCTGCGAAAAGGGTACACTTGCCGGGACTAAGTTTCAAATTTGCCAGTCGCAATTGGGAGAAAATCTCTTCTAAGTTCCCCACATACTCTTCGAACGTTCTCCCAATAACAATGATGTCGTCTAGGTACAACAAGCAGGTCAAGCCTCGTAGCACGTATTCCATCAGGCGTTCGAAAGTGGCTGGAGCATTGCAAAGCCCAAATGGAATCACCACAAATTGCCACAATCCGGTCCCAACTGAAAACGCTGTCTTCTCTTTGTCCTTCTTGTCGATTTCTATTACTCTTGAGATCGAGTGTAGAAAACCATTTTGCGTCGGCTAAAGTGTCCATGATTTCATCGATGCGTGGGAGCGGGTAACTATCTTTCTTAGTGACGTCATTGAGCTGCCTATAGTCGACACAAAAACGAGTTCTACCATCCTTTTTCTTTTCTAGAACTACTAGCGCAGCCCATGGACTGACAGAAGGTTCGATAACACCTTGTTTTTCCATGTCCGAGATCAGCGCGCTCACTTCTCCTTCTTTCGTTATAGGAAGACGTCTTGATGCTTGTCGAATCGGCTTGGCTCCATATATATCTTCAACGTGAGTTACCATACTCATTCGGCCTTGGTCATCCGGGCTTATTGAGAAGATGTCACTGTATTTGATGACCAGATCGGAGACTCGCTTGATTAGCTGCACTGGCAATTTGGTCTGCTTCAATATCGCAGACGTGAATTCTCGGGCTTTGTCTGTGTCTTGCCTCCTTTTACAATGCTGGCAGCTGCCGATGATTTCTCCCGCTTTGATGCTCGTGGTTGGGTCGGCGGTGTTAAGAACTCTTACTGGCACGTATCCGTTCCTTAAACATTTTAACAAGGGTTTGTCCTACAATCAAACTGCGCAATGCCGTCTTCATTGGCTCTCTCAGGTAAGATCGGTGGTCTCCAGAATCACCATCAAGCTTGCCCATATAATGCTCTCGGAAGAATTCGGTATATCAGTGTCAGCACCACTAAATTCATCTTGGGAATTCGCACACTTGGATTCTCCATCAATACTTCGAGATTCCGCCATTTCAATACCCGATTGCCCAAATCCAACATGATTCCATGTTGTTGCAGAAAATTCACTCCGAGAATGCAGTCATCCATAATATTCGCGACCAGAAAATTATGTCGGAACGCAAGTTTTCCCAACTGTATCTGGACATTAATCTCTCCATCGACAGGTGCCGTTTCTCCCGTAGCTGTCCTTGGTGAGAAATATCTGCCCTTGTGGAGTAGTTGTTGCCTCACATGGACTGGTCGGATGATCGATCGGTTAGCACCAGTGTCGATTAATATGGTGCAATGTTCTCCGTCAACTTGACCCGGAAGGCATAAGTCCGCTTCTCCACGATGTATTCTTGACACGGTGATGGTGGTGCTGGGGACGTCGATCCTCCCCGCCAACCTCTGCCCCACGAAGTTGGATCTTACATGTTTCCCGACCCCTCTAATTGAAGGGCTTCCATTGTGGGCTCCTGACTCGGTCTGGATCTCCTCCTAGCTGCACACCCTGGACAATAGCTCGGTTTTCTTTGCTTCTTGTAGTCTCTTTGCAGGTGCCCCTTCTCTCCGCAGTTCCAGCATCTAGGCGCACCGTTTACATGCGGGTCTCGCTCAATTTCCACACGGTCACACCTGCACTCGTCTGTCACTACCTTGTGAGCCCGGGCAGTGGTACGGCTCACATTTTTCGCTGAATCAAAGCTCAGACTATAAGCGAATGCGTCCATAACTGTTTGCTTTTGAGCTAAATGCACGGCTTGTTGCGGTTCCTGGTCCTTTAGTGCACTGATGAATGCTTCTGTTGCTGCTTCGTCTCGATGTTCTGGGTCATAAGCTGGGTACGCCAAAAGTGCAAGTCGCTCAATGTCTTGGGTTAGCTGCTGTAAAGTTTCGCCAGACTTCTGCATCCGGTGCCGTAGCTGTGACCGATAAATCTGCTTTAGATGATCGTCTGTATAATGCATGTCGAGCGCATTCATTATAGCAGCCGGGTTTGAGTGTAACGCAACGGGGATAGTCTGCAAAAGCTCAGCAGCTGGGCCTTTTAGAGCAAGAATCAATGCAGTTGCTCGTTTCTGCTCATTCTAGTGATTTATCCGAGCGGCTGCTTCAAACTGGGTTTTGTAAATACTCCAGACCATTTAGCCATCGAATATTGGTGCTTGCACATTTCTAGATGAGCTTTGCGCTGCGGTTAGAAGCGGGGATGGTGAGGTGGTTACTACTGCCTTCACTGCTTCTAAGCCCTTTTTCGCTTTTTTCATCTCATGGTTCATTCTCTCTTCGATCTGGCTGATCTCAAGGTTGATTCTCTCCTCGACCACGTATACCTTTTCTTCGACGCATTTAATTTGGCTGTTGAGACTACTGAGCCCCTTTTTAGGGTTTTGTAAAATAATTTTACAAAACCCTACTAGTTTCGCGACCAGTCTGTCCGTCTGTCCGTCTGTCCGTCCGTCCGTCCGTCCGTCCGTCCGTCCGTCCGTCCGTCCGTCCGTCCGTCCGTCCGTGTGTCACAGCAGTTTTTCTCGGAAACTACTTAAGCTAGAAACATTAAATTTTGTGTGCAGGTGTAAAGTGGTGATCTCTTCAAAGTTCAACTACAAAAAAATTTTATAAGGTATTTAAGGGGGGTCTCCCCATATAGGAGAGTGACCCCCCAAAAAAAAATTTCATTGAAGGTAGCCGATATGGGTATCAAATGAAAGGTCTTGATGAGAACTTTTCAAAACAGGTCTTAGTTTGGCAAAATTTGCTTCGAAGGGCGCACAGAGAGGGGAAATACACGCAAAATTTGTGTCCCCCCCCCCTCGCGATTGGACACCTGTGATGCGAAAAATCTGAAAAAAATCAGGAATGTAGGCCTTGGTGAGTACAACAACAACAAATACGTGAGAAGTCGCAATTCACTCAACTTTGTTAGTAATAGTATGATTTATCGATTTTATGTTTTCTTGAATAAAATCTTAACGGTACCCTTAAATTCAATGAAATTCAGTACGTAGATGTCTATTTACAAGATTGACCTATCCTGAAAGTTTCATAAAGATTGAATCATATTTAGCGAAGTTATAGCGGTTTGAATTTTCCTGTATTACTATGGAACAATATGCGCTGCATGTATTACTATGGCAACATATGGCTATGGAACAACATGCGCTTTTTACCGACTCAGACACTACAGTTTTGCTAGGATTTGCATGAAAATTTCAGGAATGATAGGTGTCATGCATATCTTTGAGAATCGGTTCAGCTAGTGGTATCAGTAATCGTAAAACAAAATAGTGGCTGTTTTAAATGCAAAGATTGAATAATTTTGAGTTATTTTGCCCCAACTTCAACGTTTAAGGCGCATGCTTTGAACACTTGATTCAATTTAATGAATGACTGAAGATGAGTACCTACAATTAATGCTCATAAGTGAAACAAGTCAAGGAGGTGGGAGAGAGCTCCTAGCAAAAGGGTTTTGTAACCATCCAAGGATTCGAAAAAATTGGCCATTAATCTATGATAACAGTACAGGAGAGTGGCCCCTGAAAAAATTCATCAAACGTAGCCGATATGAGTGTCAAATAAAAGTTTTCATGGGAGCTTTTCAAAACAGTTGTTAAACTGTCAGTTTTTGCTTCAGTGGGGGCACAGGGGGGAAATACATGAAAAATGTGTTTCCTCCGTCGCGGATGGACATCTGAAATAATTATCAAGGGAGATATTTATGAGTATAACAATACCAAAAACCTCAGAAGTCGAAATTCGTTCAACTTTGTTAATAATAGTATGATCTTCGTATTTCATATTTTCTCCAATAAAATCGTCTTTGACATGTTTCTTGATTTGATTCGATCTGGTGACTGCATTTTGTAAATTGAATACAAAACCCTTCTGACATGAGCGTAGGTCTGTTTACCCAACTTGTTTATTTCTATTGACTGTTTTTCCAACTTTTGTGTGATGTCTGCCTAGATTTCAAACGCTTGTTGGTCTAGCTTCACTGATTGTTCATTTAGCTTCGCAGCTAAACTGGATGTCTGTTCATTTAGCTGCGCTGATTGTTCATTCAGCTTCGCAGTTAAATTGGATGACTGTTGTAGCTGCTCTTGCTGCATCAGCATCAACATTTGCATCAGCGCATTTTCTGGTTCCTTTGGTTTTGGTGTATCGGCTTCACCACCTTCTGCGCCTTTTTCTGCATCTGAAGGCTCACCCGAATCCAGATACGCACCTTCCGATTCAATCGCGTCACGCAAGCGAGCAATCAGTATGGCCTTTGTACCTTGCGTGGCCAGATTAGGCTGTTCCAACTCCTCTTTGAGCTCCGATATCCTCAGTTGATTTTAGATGTAAGTTTCCTGGCATTTTTGTTGTTTCGGCTTTTTTGCCACCAGTTTTCACGTTGATTTTCACTATTGTGCACTTCAAAAATGTTTAAACGTTTTCACTTCCAAAATTTTCTTTCTCACTTCTTGACACCACTGTTACGTGTTATGGTTCGCGCCCAATAATTTTAATGTTATGGGAAAGTGAAAACGCACAGTCTTTTAAATTAAGTTAAAAGAGTTTATTTACTCAAAATGCACAATAATCAATTTAACACTTTCACTAATTTTATTTTTCACTTAGTCTATAAATTTGTAATTCAACTGTCCACTAAAATCACTTCACACTCACTCAATCAATATCGCCTTTACCTCGCGCTCCACTCTACCGCAGTTCTTAATATCGCGGTTGTAATTAATCCCCCCATTCATTCAGCTCGGCTTTATATAGGGCCTCTAGTCATTCAATTAATTTCTCGTACATTGGCGAATTGACTGGAATATTCGAGCAGCTTAATGAATGGGGCAGTGATTCACTTTCAGATGTTGATCATGCTTGGTGGGTTTTCGAGTTCATTCGCTTGTTGATCATTATGTTCTTAATGGTTGCGACAGTAGCTCGCAAAATTATTGGTGCATGTAACAATATATAAATATATATATATATATATATATATATATATATATATATATATATATATATATATATATATATATATATATATATTATATATATATATATTTATATATATATATATATATATACATAATATATATATATATATATATATATATATATATATATACATATATATATATATATATATATATATATATATATATATATATATATATAAATAGATATCAGTGACGTGCAGTGAAAATTGTTGATAGGCAAGCAATTCGTTTGAAATAAATATTTATAGACTAAATATTAGAATGAATACAGCCTCAAAAACATTTATTTCAATCGGCTTTGCGCCTCATGGAAGAAGAAACTATACAAGTGAACGAAAATAATATTTGTGCATGGACTTACAATACAAATACAAATAAATTGATAACTTAAGCCGTTCCATCGGAAAACAAAACAAGAATTTACTTCAATAATGTGTTGTTTTAAAAGAATACAGGGTTTTATATATATTGTAAGCCAATCCGCCTTTCTTTACACAAAAATTCTTTAATAATATTATCAAAACAATCGTTTTCCCTTCGAATTTGTATAAGAAGTTCTTTCTCGACAGCAATTAAAGCGAGTTCAGAAAGTCGATCTTGAGACTGGCGATTTCTTAAAAATGTATGCAAACGTTTCAATGTTGAAAATGTCCTATCTGCAGTTGCTACTGTTACCAAAATCATAGCTATAATTTCGCTAAAGTGAATATTTGTTGAAAGCTATTAGCGACATATGGTCGACTTAGAAAATATTCAAGAATTTTATTCGCGTTTGCATCTTTAAATTCATCAGATGTTTAGATTACCTTTAGCTGATTTTTTAATTGGTTAGTATCAAAAAACTCTCCATAATATTCTATAAGTGAAAGGAAACTCTTTTCTGGAAAATTTTGCTTAAATTGAGGAACGTAGCTAGGTTAAAGCAATTCCAAACATAGTAAGTGTCTGAAATTCTGAAATCTTTGACGAATTTGTTGAAGAACAATGTCTATAATTTCTCTAAAGATTCTTCGAAGGTTTTGTAAGGGGTCTAGTGCATTCCTACTTTTTTTACGTGGTGGCTGATACTCTGATGTGATTGTTAAATTAAAATCATCAAATTTAAGAGAAAAGTCATTTTCAAGCCAGTTTTCAAATTCTATAATTTTTTGACTAGCATACGCAATATTTGAATACTTTTGAATAACACATCAGTTCTGGAAAAAATTTCGGAATAAATTAAAAGATAAAGTTGAAATCCGACCCGCAAAATTTAACAGAATAAATGTCGGACAAAGTTAAAGAATTGCCATCCCAACGAGTCGAGTCTGTAGTGAATAACAAGTTTCAATAAGTCCGTAAAGGACTGCAGCGATGTTCTGCTGCCTCGGCAGAAGAAGATGACAATATCTGCCGAGAATGCCCTCGTCTGGAGACGCGTGAATGCGCTTGCAGGCTAGCATTGCGGTGTCGTGGGGCGGATTCATTTCCCCAGCACGAGAACCCACTACAAAAAAATTTCGCACTTACGAATTGGATGTTGCTCACGAGGCGACCGAAGTCGCAAAAAGTGTAGATAACTACACCGAGGGAGATAGTACTTGTTACGAAAACAAGAGGAGCCTGAGAAGAAAGGTGGACTTGGGGTAACCTCGTCATTACCCGACGAAACTCATGGCCCACAAATGAAAGAGGGGCAGCTGGGTGGTGATGGAGCCCCTTCGCATCCACCCAACCGGAATAAATCCATATTTTGTTGCAGTGGCCTGGTATTCCTCTTCTGAGTGGAAAACTCATACAACTTGAATTGCATGAACTTTCCCATCAGAAGGGGAGTACCCCGGTGACCCATTCATGCCATAGAATTATACAATTTGATTGCATAACGCTATGCCATAAAGAGGCACTCTGATTGGGCCAATCAACCCGCGATGTAACCTGAAACGAAAAAAGGATTAATTAAGTACCCGGCGGCTGCCTCATGTTTTTAGGGGGCAGCCTGCCACCGTACCGGGTCCTATACCCGGTCAGAAAGTTGGGAAAAGAAAGACCGATTTTCAAGAGAATTAACACTTCATGTTTTTCCTACTTTATCAACATTGTCATTATGATAACTTTTTTTTATATTTAAAATTCTAATTGTAAAATGTCCAATGAGTGATCTCTCACTCCCATGCAAAATTTATATAGATATAAAAAAGATTATAAAAAAATTATATTTAAAATTCTAATTAATAAAAATTTCCAATGAGTGATCTCTCACTCCCGTGCAAAATTTATATAGATATAAAAAGATTATAAAAAAATTATATTTAAAATTCTAATTGATAAAAAATTTCCAATGAGTGATCTCTCACTCCCATGCAAAATTTATATAGATATAAAAAGATTATAAAAAATTATATTTAGGTAAAAATATATATATGAATAATAAAATGTAAGGGTACTCACCCAAACATCCTCGTCGGGTGCCCGCTGACGATGTGGGTGGTCCTGTAAGGCAACTTGACTGCCGTTAAATCTACTTCCAATGTTAACATGCATTTACTAGTTGCTCCGGGGAATTTATCCTTGGGATGGTCATGGATTTTCACAGCTCCACACAATTCAGTTCAAAGCTACACCTTTCCGTTATTTTGGTTTTGTTTAACTCCACGATATATACGCTCTAAATTTCAAGTTCAACAAGGAAGGGGAACATCCAAATTGACGCGCACACTTTTACTCCTCCCTTTTCGATTAGTTTTCATGAGTTGATTGATTTTATGTCCATTCAATAATATTGTTCCTTCTTCAGATGGTTTATTTCAACATAACAGAAGAGACACGTAGAAAATTTGGCTCAAAAATTATTTTGTGTACTTTTTCTTACTAGTCCGAATTTGCTTTAATGAACCGAGCTAATTAATTTGGGTAGCCTTATTACAATATTAGGTTGTTGCCATTTTCATGCGAATGGATTGACCTGTTGGTATGGCGTATCCCGCTTGTTGTGGCACATATACTGGTGTTGGACCTGGTTGGTCTTGTCCTGCCTGGGGTGACTGCGAGCCCGGAGGAGGCTACTGATGCCAGATAGCCGCTGAAGGATTCTGTTGTTGTAAGATATGATATGGCTGTGGTTGTTGGTCTGGAGGTGATATATGAATGTATTAAGCTTGCGGCGATGGTGACTGTGTTGTCTGCATTTATTCAGACTTGATTATGACTTGGATCGAACTGAACATCATACTTCGGATCCGCGCACACACTTCCCCGGCAGCACGGGGTTAATGTCAATTACACACGAGTGAAGAAAGTGTCGCTAAACCTTATGGGATATCGTAATAAGCGTACTAACAACACACATATGTTTTTCCTTATCAATGCAGATGTAACAATGGTTTCGCCAAAAAAAGTCCCTTCAAATTTTGGCTTCTTACCAACTGCCACTAACTATTTCGCGATATACCGATCCCTGTTTTCGTCGAAAGTCCACTGAGTTTACCTGCGGGTAACCTCAAAACTTTTTGTACTTCGTATCACTTTTGGCAACCACGTTTTGAGTAGCCTGCCTCTTGAAAACGGAATAACAGCTTCCTGTTACTGGCGGATTAGATTCGTTGATAGAATAGGCGAGAATATAAGTATATTGGTAAAATGTTGCTTTCGACGTTTCGCTTAGTAATTAACGTGTAACACGCCTTATAATAAAAAGGCAGGACTTACAAAAGAAAACTTGATTGAAAACGAGATTAGCTCGTAGTGACTTTTAACTTAACTCCTATGTTTACTTCAACACATGGTTGTTACACGCTAGAATATATCGCCCGCAAATATAATGGGCTCTCCTCGCCCGTCTTTTTTTCCACTACAACTCTGGTTATGCGCGCAGACACAGCAGTTGGTGAATTATTCGCTCGACTTTTTGCCTGCTTTTCCCCGAGATCCAAATAACCCCTCCACGGTCGCACTGATCTCAATGCAGAAATCATATAATGCACAAGTTGCTCGCAAGTCTTGCCACTAATGCTGTCAGAGAACCCTTTATAAAGAATCTAGTATGCGGACTGATCCATGCTTTCAACTATTTAGAATTTTGGCCTTGCAAGACAGGAAGCTCCAAGTCGCGTTTCGCGAGGAATTCCGCGAATCGTTCACTGCCAAAGCAAATAAACCAAATTGAAACCAAGAAACCGGTCGAAATGGTCGGGTGGGTCGGAGTTGATGTTCAAGTCCTTTGGCCTTTCAATGGAACCACGGAAGCGCGGAATATGCGGATTGCGTGTAGTCACGTAGGTTATATCACCTCTCTCGCGGTGAGGGTTCAAAACTGTCGACCACCAGGGAAGAACTGAAATGTAGAAGACCGTAAAGCAGCGAGTAACTTCACCACCAGCCAAACTACCGTTGGGGCTGTGGGCGCGGGTGTTGGCTAGCTCCCATACTATATGCGTGCACTTCCGTTCGCGATGCGAACCTTCAAACTGTTCTATATGTGCGAATTGCGCGTTCGTTCAGTAAGTCGAATTGAAATTTTGAATTTTCCGCTTACCTGTGGAAAACCCAACCTCAATTGGAATCGTCTTGGAAACACTTTCGCCAAGCAGCGGACTGGCCGATCTACCTCTTAGTATGTCGCGAGCTGAACTCTCATGTGCGCAAGTCCGTCCTGTGCCGTATCCTCAGCACAATTCATTGCATCAGCAGAGGGGGCGATATTTTGTAAATTCTCGATGGACATGCGCTAAACAAAATAAACACACAGGCAAGAAAATAAAACTGCTAATCAAATATTGGGCACAACTTCCCAAACGTGGGTTAACTGAAAAATCTTTCTTCTCACTCCTCCGTCCAAATGGCAACTGCAGCTGTCAAAAGTATTCCATCGTACCAGATCAATCTCAAATCGCACCAGTTCGATCGCAAATTGTTCCAGTTCAATCTGAAATTGTTCCAGTTCAATCTGCAATCGTACCAGTTCGATCGTTTTAGTTGATCTGGGACATTTTATGCTTGAGTTTTCTTTAACCCTTAACTGCTCGATTACTACAGGGCAGCTAATTTTCTCGCGATCCCAAGGCGACGAGGATTGCGAAAAAAGGGGCTGAAGGATCTTGCAGGGTACCATTGGTGGTCTTCGGCGTCAGGACGCGAAGTGACGAACAATAAAAGAAAACACAATTGACAGACGGACGAACTGACTTATGTTTATGTTTGGCCGGAAGTATACAACCCTTGCGCGTTTTTGAAAATATATGCGGACGGACAAAACAGACGTGACTAATTATCTATCGGCGCAGGTTTTTTGCGTGGTATATCCCCACTTCTTTCCCGATGGGTCCGTTATCAGGTAACGGTTAGGTCCCATTACCTTCTTTTTGCGGCTTTTCAAGAATCGCCGGTCCAGCTTGGCGTTGTAATGCCCCGCGGCGTCACTTTGGCGGAAAATGCGCCGGAAAACTTCATCTCCTTCTTTGAAATTAGCAGATCGTGACCTGAGATTGTACTGCGCCTCATTCGCACTTCCTGCGGCCTTAATCTTCCGTCCGATTTGTTGGCGGAGGTCTCCTAGACGTTCGTGGGGCTTCAGTGCAACAACGGGGTCTCCCAAACACTTTAATTGCCGTAACAGCCGGTATGATTTACCGTGGCAAATCATGTGCTGTCCAAAGGCGGCAAAGTAAGGGGCGACACCGGTGACGGAATGATATGAGGATCGCAGGGCGCATGTGTTGGCAGACAATCGCCGATCACAATCTTTTTGAGATGGGTGGACGTAGGAACGGATCGCGGCCAATAGGGTGCAGTTCAACCGTTCTGAGGCGTTGGACTGAGGAGAGTATATGGGCGTCAGTTGGTGTTCAACGCCATACTGCTCGAGTAGGCCCTTAAACTGCCGAGACCGGAACTGTACTCCGTTGTCTGAGTACACACTCTCTGGAACCCCGAACATATGGAATACCCGGTTCTCTAGGAATTTCACGATAGCTGGAGTTGTGAATTTACGGATAGGTTCCACCAGTGGGAATTTTGAAAGCTGGTCTAGAACGACTATAGCTCCGATGTGTCCCATGGAAGACCGAGGATATGGACCGAGTAGATCGATGTATAGACGTTGAAATACGCGTTCTGGGACGTTGAGTTGACCCATAGGAGGCCGAAGAGGCTGGTTGGGCGCTTTGGTGCCTTTACAGGTCTCACAGGCGCTCACGTAGTCTTTGACCTGGGATGCCATTTTAGGCCAAAAGAAGTATTTCTTGAGTCGCCGTAACGTCCGACCGTAACCTCCGTGGGCACTTAAAGGATGGTCATGTGCGCGGAGGATCAGATGTTGTGTAATTTCCTCCGGTACCCAGAGTGTTCAGGACTCTTCTTCCTGCCATGGATCACCAGTGGCGTATTCATTTCGTCTATACACGTAGCCGTCTATTACCTTCAAATCAGGCAGCTGCGATTGTTGGGTCACGATGGTTTGCCTCAACTCTTTGTAGCTGTCTGATCCGAAATGTGGGCTGTCCAAATCTATTTCGATGGGGTCCTCGTCATTTATTGTCAATTCGGCTCCCTCTGGGGCAAACATTCGTGAGAGAGTGTCGGGTACGATGTTCTGGGTCCCTTTCCGATGTTTGATGGAAAACTTGAACCCTTGCAGTTTAAGAGCCCATCTTGCTAGGCGTCCATTTAAATCTGCCTGGTTCATCAACCATTGTAGTGAAGCGTGGTCCATGATGATTTCAAATTGGTGGCTCTCGATATAAGCTCGGAATTTCTTCACAGCCATTACCGCTGCCAAATATTCCTGCTCGGACACAGTATAGTTTCTTTGGGCCGAATTCAGCTTATTGGACATGAAGGCGATGGGAGCTTCCTCTCCCTCATCAGTCAATTGCACCAGCACGGCTCCAACTCCATGTTGACTTGCGTCACAATGAATGGAGAAGGGCTTTGTGAAGTCGGGGCTGTGCAAGACCGGGGCTGATGTGAGGGCTAGTTTTAGCTCTTCAAATGCCTTTCGGCTGAGTTTGGTCCAAATAAACTTCCCTTTCCGCAGCATGTCTGAAAGGGGCGCTGAAATTGTGGCGAAATTCCGAACAAACCTTCGGTACCAACTGCACACACCAAGGAAACGTCGTAGCTGCTTCACTGTTTTTGGTAAGGGGAACTCATCAATCGCACGAGTTTTGTCTGGATCCGTTTTGATAGTGCCATGTCCTATGACATGTCCTAGGTATCGGACTTCTTTCATGACAAACTTACTTTTCTGTACGTTGATGGTGAGTCCCGCCTTACTGATGTGCATGGCTACTTCTTGTAGTAGTAGGAAGTGTTGATCGAACGTTTCCGTGATGAGTAATAGATCATCCAGGTACACGAACACTTGGTGTTTCAGGTGAGGTGGGATGACCTTGTCCAATAGCCGAGTCATTGTTTGCGGCGCATTACACAGGCCAAAGAGCATTCTGACGAACTGATATAATGGTCGTCCAGGCACTGTGAAGGCGGTCTTATCCCTCCACCCCTCATCGAGTGGAATTTGCCAGAAGGCGTCCTTTAGGTCGAGACTGGTGATATAATTGGCTTTCGGCAGTCTCCCTAGTATTCCATCGATGAGTGGAAGAGGGTACACGTCCTTGATGATAACCGCGTTTACCTTACGGGCATCAAAACAGAGGTGGACTTTACCTGGCTTCACCACCAAGGTTACCGGTGATGACCAGGCACTTTGGGACTCCTCTATGACCCCCAACTCGAGCATCCTATCCAGCTCCGCATACACCAATTTCTCCATGGCCGGTGAAATGGCATAGTGTCTCTACTTAATCGGTTTACTATCGCCAACGTTGATGGCTTGTGAGACTAGGGCGGTGCGGCCAAGGCCTTGGGTAGCGTAAGATGGGAAAGCAGCGATGGATGCTTCCAGGCGTTGCCGTTGGTTAGGCATCAGGTCATGCCTATCGGGAATAGAAGTGAGTTCGTTGACATATCTGGTATTTAAAGACAAATGTGTGAATAAATTGGAGGCCAGTCCAAAGCGAAGGACAAAATTGACGCCAAGGTACACATTCTGAGTCAAGGACGGGATAACGTAGAAAGTAATATCCTTCGTCTGACCCCTGAACGTCACGGGTGTGGTTAGTTTACCTCGTATAGGGTGTTTGGTGCCATCAGCTGTTCTGATTTCAGTGCGCCAGGATTTAATCAAGTTCGGATAGTCTTGGAGCACCTTCGAGCCAAAGCTCGAGGCAAGACAACTGATACTGGCACCCGTGTCGATCAATGCAAACACGGTTTCGCCCAACACTTTAATTGGATGATAAGGTCTGATCTCATTCTCAGCAACCTCCGAGATGTTACAAGAGTTTAAGGTTTGACGGCAGGTGCGCACTCTCTTGCGAAAATTCCGCCAACGACGGGTTGACCATTTTGTCGTGCGCGGGCGGGAAGTGACTACTTCGGAAGCAAATATTCGCTCTCGAGCCACCCGATATTCCTGCAGTCAAACATGATAAGGTTCTAGAGTGCGTATTTGAGGCTGCCGGGGTTCTTCTGGCAGTGACTACGGTGGTCGCTTTAATATTGTCGTTTGCGAGGTCTCCTGAAGAAAGTGAACATCCGCAGTCATAGTGGTCATGGCTAGTGGGTTAACGTCAGGTTTGTTGGGGTGAGCCGCTGGCTGAGGAGCTACTGCGGGGGCTTCGAGTACCGCTGAGGTGGTCGGGTACTCTTTCGACCGTTTTTTTGCGCGGCACATTCAGGGCAGTCCGGGAAGTAAGTGTCCGGCTTGCCGCAACAGTAGCAGAAAACCTTACGCTCTGCTCGGCATGAAATGAAACGGGTGTCCGGTTTGATTGCAATTCCAGCAGGTCGTAAGACTTCCCACCGCTGCTACAGCAAGCTGGTCCTGGTCCACTGGTACACTAGAGCCAACGGATTCATTGCCGCACCTGGCCTGATTCGTTCGTGATCGCGCCTCGAGTCTACCGGAAAATCCCATGGATTTGGGTCCGAATCCCACATCGGAGGCGTTCTTGGCCGCGGTGGTACTGGATACTCCTTCTGGCTTTCCAGCGAGGCTACCCGGGTGGTCAGGTCCTGCATGAGTGCCATTAAATCCTGTAGGACTGTCGCCTCCACAGCCACGGTGGGTCTCGGCTCTTCCGCAGGCGGCACTGCTTCAGCTCGGCCCATTAAGTCAGGCTCATCAGCCGCTGTTGGAACCTGCTCCCGCCGGTCCTTTGGTTTGGGCACCACCCCTTGAGCAGCTGGAAGCTCTAGGTGGCTGGAAGGTCGATCCGCTGATGTGGCTGGTTGTCGGCATAAAGAGCAAGTCCGGCTAACTAATAAATGCTGGGTCACACAGGCTTCATGAAATTCATGTCCGCACGCCAACCTTTGTACGGACGTTCCATCATTTCACGCCTGCTGGCAGATGACGCATAATGCCGTGAGCCCCGCTTCCGAACGCAACCTGCGCTTGTCTGGCGTGCGTTTGGTCGACATCCTAAATGAAATTTAATTTTCTAAATAAATACCTAAATTGATGAAAGAGTTGAATAAAGGCTACAATGACGCTATAAAAGAAATAATTAAGTATTAATAAGACAAAACCCCAAAAAGTGGCCGTCAGTGGCGAACTATTCAAAATCCTCAAAAAAAACGGTATGAAAAAAAGATGTAGGATAAAAGTTTTCCAAAAAAGTTTCAAGTATCAAAAAAGATAATCGGTCTTCCCATTCCGTCCTTCTTCCCAAGTAAGGATACCAATGGCACATTCCTTCTGTAGTGTTCAGGGACAACTCTCTTGCGGCACCATGAGAAGCAGGATTCAGAAGTGCTCCCTCATCCGTAAGTTTTTCAAGTTACGACTTGTCAGCCCAGGGTTGAATTCTGATCCACAAGCAGCGCGTGTCTTGTCATGGATTAGCTAATCAGCCAATCACATGAAATCAAAATCCATGTAATTTAAGACACCCAGGCACCGCTGGTTTGGGGAGTGGATCAGAATCCTCCGCAAAATGAATGTTGAGATAATAACTTCCGAACACAAATGGGGACTCTAATATCATTTGGCCTTACTAGTTATACAATGATGGTAAACAACCAAAGTATAAATCAGCAGCAGGACCAAACGATATTGATGTCCAAAGACAACACACGTTCGGAAGTTACTAGACTTGCTGGGGCACGATTAGTGCAAAAACCTTCGGGAGTTACCTACCCGCCAATAATCTTGACACCTTGTGGGGACACCTAGAGACGATGGACTGTCTCGTGCTCACGACTGATGATACAGCCGGGCATTTCGTGCCCCACGTTGGGTGCCATTTCTAGTGGATAACAAGTTTCAATAAGTCCGTAAAGAACTGCAGCGATGTTCTGCTGCCTCGGCAGAAGAAGATGACAATATCTGCCAAGAATGCCCTCGTCTGGAGACGCGTGAATGCGCTGCCAGGCTAGCATTGCGGTGTCGTGAGGTGGGTTCATTTCCACCGCACGAAGACCTACTACAAAAAAATTTCGCACACACGAATTGGATGCTGCTCACGAGGCGACCGAAGTCGCAAAAAGTGTAGATAACTACACCGAGGAAGATAGTACTTGTTACGAAAACAAGAGGAACCTGAGAAGAAAGGCGGACTTGGGGTAACCTCGTCATTACCCGACGAAGTTCATGGCCCACAAGTGAAAGAGGGGCAACCGGGTGGTGATGGAGCCCCTTCGCACCCACCCAACCGGAATAAATCCATATTTAGTTGCAGTGGCCAGGTATTCCTCTTCTGAGTGGAAAACTCATACAACTTGTGTTCAGTTCCTGAACAAGGTACAGCACCAATTGACTTAGGTTAAAATCCTAGACTAAGTAAAATACAAGCCAGCAGAATTAATCAAGTTCATATTGAATAGCATATTGCCTATGGTGCAATTTTTTCCCATATAATTTTTATAGAATTCATTCACCTTAATTGTTTTCAATATAAATAAATGCTAACGTAGAATTCATTCACCTTAATTGTTCTCAATATAAATAAATGCTAACGTAGAATTCATTCACCTTAATTCTTCTCAATATAAATAAATGCTAACGTAGAAATCGTTCACCTCAATGGTTTTCAAATCTAAATACTAGCTTGCACAATTATGCGATCAATGTAATTTTACATGAATGCTGGCTTGCACATTCTTCCAAACAATTTAATTTTTTATAAGAAAATGTATTATAAATACAATTGAATGAATCAATAAAGTATCAGTTTTTGTCATATTATCAACAGCAATAACACGAGCGTTTTCCTTTTTTAATCTCCCAGTTTCCCAGTTTCCCAATCTACCCTAGTTTGATACATTCTACAACCATTGAGTGTATTAAACGTTCCGAAAACTCCTCAATAACAGCTGGTGCGGCTGGTTTTTTGAGGAATAATCCTTTACACTATTTCGGTTCACAGGAAGCCTTCCTGCATCGAAACATTGGTCCGTCGAGCCGGATTTTGTTTGCACTTAGGTTCAATATAGTTCCTAACTGCATACAATCCGTTTCTCCATTGGTTGCTGCGTTTTATCCTGGGCACCATTCCCAACAATAAGGACTTCCTCTTAATCGTGGCAGCACTCTAGTTCTCAAATTATCGTTCATGACTGCGGTACACAGACATCCTTGGATTGTAGGGATATTTTGACATTCAGGCTCCGAATCTATTGTTCCTGACTGCGATATACGGTGATCTCTTGGAGTTATCATTTAGGGTTCAGCGGCACTCAGGTTCCTAGCCAATTGCTCCTGACTGCACTACAAGAGAATCCTTCGGGTTTCCGTGAAAGGTCCACTGGGATTTAGCGGTACTCAGGTTCCAGACTTTTTAGTTCCTGACTGCAGCTCACGAGCACCTTTGGAACTCATTTTAGTCGCTTAAAATATTCAATATGGAGGTCAATACGCTTCTAGAGGATCAGCAGCATATAGCTGAGTCTCTCGAAGATCTAGAGAGGAACTTTAAAAAGGACAGCACATCTCGGAAAGATGTGGAGTACTTTAATAAGAAACTGGGGATTATTGAAAGCCTCTGGGAAAGATTAAAGTTAAATCACGTTGAATTGCAATCAACACTTGCACCCTCTCACCAGTATTTAGAGAAACGTTTGTATGAGGCAACAAGGCAACAATTCGACAAAACAAAGAGCGTATACACCGTAGGTCAGACACTTCTGATTCCAACTTTGAAACCTGATGAACCATCAACAAAAATGCCAATGCCGACAACGTCAACTACTAGACCAACGGCAGCGTCTCTGCCGACGGCTCCAAATGATCCACTGCTCATTTCTAACGATCCAACTGAATCGATGCCAACGGATGCCTACCGATATAATTTTCAACCAAGCAACCTTCCAAGGCTACCTGCTATAACCATTCCGATGTTTAATGGCGACTTCAAAGAATGGAGAAGGTTTTTCGATTTATTCAGGACAGTTATACATAAAAACTACAATCTAGGACCCATCCAAAAGATGCAATATCTTTTAAGCTATTTAGAAGGAGAGGCAAAAAATGCTGTGTCGCATCTGCAGCTAGATGCATTGAATTATAAGACAGCCATTATGATGCTACAAGAACGCTTTTCAAACAGCAAAAGAATGACTATGGCATACCTTGACTCCATTTTCGATATAAAAAAAGTTGAACACAGGAGCGCAACTGACATAATAAACCTATTTAATTTTCTGCGTAACTGTTTAGCTGCGCTTAAAAATTTGTCACATAATACAGATCAGTGGGATCCGATCATCATACACATTGCTATGCGAAAACTCGATTCTGAGAGCATTCGCCTGTTTGAAAATACATTACCGAACAATAAGGAAATGCCATCATTACAACAGTTCTATAATTTCCTATTAAAAAGACATGAAGTCTTAACGACGATCAAACCTCAAGTCCAGGAGCAGCACGTTAAAAAGTGAGCGTTCAATACGACGACAAAACTAGCATGTCCAAATTGCAAAGAGCAACATTTTATATACCGTTGCGAAAAATTTAAAGGACTTTCCGCAGACGATCGCTATAAATTCATTTCATCGAATAAATTATGCTATAATTGCTTGCTCACGGCAAAAGCATAAAATGTAAAAGCACACATACGAGTATATGCTTCGAGTGCAACAAACCGCACCATACACTTCTGCATTTCCCCAAGGTTAAAACGGTGTCTTCCAATATTGGTACTAATGAAGCCTATTAGGGATTATCAACAAAAATAAATGGCAAAGAAATTAACACCAAGGTACTACTTCCTACAGCTCTCATAAATCTACTATCGAGCACTGGAGAAAGAATTCCGTTGCGCGCTCTCATTGATCAAGGATCCCAGACATCTTTCATTACCTCAAAGGCAGCAAAGAGGCTACGCTTAGAAACTGAAAACGTCCTGGCTACTGTTACAGGTATTGGTGAAAAGGGATCAACGACCATACGCGGAAAAGTATACGTAACGATAACCCCGCATTTTCGATCAGCATTTACTACCCTAGTAGAAGCATTAATTATGCCCAGGCTCACAACAAACTTGCCGGAAGACCTAGTAGAGCTACCTAGATATAGCAAAGTTCCAGAACTTAAGTTAGCGGATCCTTGCTTTGCCTCCCCTGGACGAATAGATATGATACTTGGAGGAGAGGTCCTTGAAGAGATAATCGAAGAAGGCCTAAGGAAGGAAGAACCATTATTAGCCCAAAAGACGAAGCTTGGTTGGATTTTGTCAGGCAAAACCATGTCCAAGACTAAAAGGAGTACAGCCAATATGATATCCTGCATCTCAAAGACCGAATTCCACAAATCGGTGGAAACGTTCTTTGAGATGGACAACGACATTAGTGAAAGGGAGCCTTCACCTTCTGAGGTCAGATGCGAGGAACATTTTCAAGTAACTCACGAAAGAGACAATCAAGGAAGATATGTAGTCCAGCTTCCATTTAAAGACGAAATCAATGCAACACCACTTGGGGAATCTAGAGCTAAAGCTTTAATAAGATACAAACAAGTCGAGTAAAGGCTAGAAAAGGATCCAGAATTGAAAAAACAATATCAAACGTTTTTGCAAGAATATCTTGAACTCGGCCACATGGAAAAGGTAAATCCATACATCGGTGACAACAGAAGCGTTTTCTACTTGCCACATCACCCAGTACTAAAGGAGGATAGCACTAAAACAAAACTTCGAGTCGTATTTGATGCATCCGCAAAAACCTCAGAGGGACCCAGCCTGAATGATTTGTTATATATTGGAGCTAAATTACAGCAAGACTTAGCCCAGATCTTGCTACGATGGAGAAAGCATAAATATGTTTATACTGCGGACATTGAGAAGATGTTCCGGCAAATCATTCTGTCAAGCCAGGATAGAGACTATCACAGGATCCTCTGGAGAAACGATAGAACACAAACTATTGATGAATATCGATTGAACACTGTCACTTACGGTACAGCCTGTGCCACATTTTTGGCTGTACGATGTCTCGTCCAGCTGGCAAAAGATGAAGGCAAAAACTATCCACATGCAGCCAACGTGCTTCAGAATGACTTCTATGTTGATGATATGCTTAGTGGTTCGGACTCAAAAGAAGAAGCACTAAAATTACAAAAAAAATTACGGATCTGCTCAAAAAGGGTGGTTACAATCTCAGAAAGTGGGCTAGCAATGATGCAGAGCTACTGGCAACAATCCCTGAAGATGCAAGAGAAAAGGGAATGCTTCGAATAACCGAGGATACCTCTCTGAAAACACTAGGAATTCATTGGAATCCATGTCAAGATGAATTCCAGTTTAAGGTTCCCAAGTTCCAAAGCAGAGGAAAATTGACAAAACGCAGGCTTTTATCAAATATCGCTACTATATATGATCCGCTTCAATGGCTAGCACCCGTTACTATAAGGGCAAAATTGCTAATGCAAGACGTATGGAAGACGGGAGTAAATTGAGATGAAGAGCCTTCTGAGGAGATTATAAATCGATGGAACTGGCTTGTAGCAGGTTTAGAGCATCTAGAAAGCTTAAAAATCCCACGTTGGATCCACTATACCTCCAATACTAAATTAGAGCTTCACGGCTTCTGTGACGCCTCAAAGGTAGCATACGCCGCAGTTGTATACAGCAGATCAATTGATAAAACCGGCTTAATCAACACAACACTTCTTTGTGCAAAAACCAAGGTCACACCCATGAAGTCGGAAATACCGCTTCCAAAACTTGAGCTCAACGCAGCAGTACTTCTTTCCAACCTACTTCATCAGACTATCAACTCTATAAATATAGCAAACGTACCAATTTTCGCTTGGAGTGATTCGACGATAACATTAGCATGGCTGAGGAAGGAACCATCTTCATTAGAAACATATGTCGCGAACAGAGTCTCCAAGGTACAGACGTTAGATGGTGGAAAGTGGCAATGGAATCATGTGAGATCGGAGGAAAACCACGCTGATTGTGCTTCTAGAGGAATAAATCCGAAAGAATTGCGCAGTCATAAACTGTGGTGGAGTGGTCCAGCTTGGTTACTACAAACCACTAACATTGAAGCCCCGATTAAAATAGCATCAACATGCACAACAAAACAAGAAGTCGAACTTCTGGAACGCTATTCCAGTATAGAAGAATTGACAAGAATCTTTAGTCTCTGCCTCAGATTCACCCACAATTGTAGGAGACCACGTGATGGAAAGAGAATAGGCATCTTACAACCCAATGAGCTCCAAAATGCACATCTCAAAATCATCTCTATCATTCAACAACAAGAGTTCTTTCAAGACATAGCTGATTTAAAGGCAAACAAAGGTGCCAGTGCTAAAATACGATCACTCAATCCTTTCGTAGACAAATTAGGAATCCTTCGAGTGGGAGGAAGACTCCGGAATGCAAACGTTTCGCAAGACGCGAAGTTCCCTATTCTACTACCGCACCGTAGCCATATAATCTACCTAATTGTTAGGGAAGCACACAAGAACACCAATCATGGAGGACCTCGGCTCGTTCAAAATTATCTACGGATGAAGTACTGGATAGTAAATGATCAAAAGGTTATCCGATACGAAATCCATCGTTGCATAACCTGCTGTAGATTTGCAAACAGAGCTAATAAGCAACTAATGGGTAACCTACCAGCCGTACGCATCACTCCATCAAGCGCATTCTCACACTGTGGCGTAGACTATGCGGGACCCTTTAGCACAAGAATGTCTTAAGGAAGAGGATCAGTGATCCTCAAAGGATACATCGCCCTGTTCACCTGTATGGTGACAAAAGCTATCCACCTGGAGCTTGTAAGTGATCTGTCAACGGAAGCCTTTTTGGCGGCATTTAAGCGTTTCTTCAGTCGAAGAGGACTTTGTCAGGAAATATTTAGCGATAATGGAACAAATTTTGCCGGAGCAAGTAATCAAATGGATAAAGGTATCCAAGAAGCCATTGAAAGATCCACAAGTTATTTAGTACGAATAACAGCCAAAGATGGAGTCGCCTGGAGTTTCATACCAGTTGCTACACCCCATTTTGGTGGTCTGTGGGAAGCTGGAGTGAAGTCAGTCAAAGGACATATCAAACGAATATTTGACGAGGCCAAGATAGTTCCAACCTTTGAAGAGTTCTCCACGATATTATGTCAAATAGAAGCCTGCCTCAATTCGAGACCAATCACACCCCTATTCAGCGATCCAAATGACTTGGAAGCTTTGACACCTGGTCATCTTTTGATTGGCCGACCATTGTTAGCTCTACCAGAGCCGGATAAATCACAAAAAACTCTACATGAACGTTGGCAGATGCTCACTGCAATGCATCAAACATTCTGGAATAGATGGACAAATGAATATTTGCACACTCTTCAACGACGTACGAAATGGACTAAACACGAAGAAAACATAAAAATTGGGGAATTAGTACTTATAAAAGAACGAGATATGCCACCAACGAAATGGCCACTCGCACAAATTCATGAAGTTCAACCAGGAACGGATGGCAAAGTACGAACAGTAACGGTTAGATATAATGGCAACAAATTCAAGAAGGTCGCTATCGTCAATATCTGTCGTCTTCCTGTCGAGATCTCCGAAGATAGTGCAGCGAAGCAAACTCAAAGGTCTAAAAAAAAAAACCAAGCTCACGACGCATCATATGATGAGCAACGGGTCAATCCTCCATCTAAGCCTGTTCAAGCCAGACTTCAAGCTTTGCTCGTTCAAACCAGGCCTCAATATACACCTCTTCAAGCCAATCCTAAGAAGCGAAAATGCGACAAATCGCACCAACTAAAAACAAACCAGCGTCCCAAAAAGAAAATAAGAATTGCTACTTGCACCTGGGCAACCAAACTTATGAATCTAGCCCTTCTTGTATTTTCCCTTTTAACACTGGGTCTGGCGAATTCTACGAACACCAACTACGATGTTATCAGACCTAAAGGAGGGTTCTACGTTGAAAGACTGGGCAATGTTTATGTCTTACGTGGGAATCTCCGATTAGAAGTAAATTTTCCCATGAACACAACTCTACAAGATGAGGAAAGTGTTATATCTACCCTGAAAGAGGTCAAGAACATGTGTTATCAGACAAGAGACATATCAGGAATAACACCTTGTGATACACTGATACAACACATGGCGGCAAAACAGGCTGAAATACTGAGCCATGTCCGAGAAATCAAGGCTATTCCAAACTCCAGGCAAAAAAGAGGCCTATTCGGCAAGCTCCTCACTGCCGTTTTTGGTGTTAACGACGAAGTTTATACGGATATAGATACTTTGCAAGAAAACCAACGAGATATCTTCAAAACTGTGAATCATCAAGGCATACTCTTAAACACGAAAATATCACAGTCGAATAATATAACTATGATAAAACTAAAGAATCTCGGAGAAAAATTGAACCAAGTAATCGATACTGTCAACGAAATGAGAAAATGGTACGCAAAAATCGATCACAACAGACTAGGCATTCAAGTAATATCAGCATATCTTATGGCAATGGATTATTACGATGAAATAAGCTTGAAGTATTCCAAATTAACGAGAGCGCTATATGGTCATGATAACATCCTTAATTTCATTACAATAAATACCATCAACACTTTGATACAAAGTACTAAACAAAAAATCGGCTTCGCTTTCGAAATACTACGAAGCCCTCAATAACGTATACACCTAGAACGAAGTGAGGAGGGAGCCGCAGTTTATGGATATTTCACGATAATTGAAAACATCAGATACGACCTTATCCACGTAACTTCTGTTCCACACAAGCAGCATGCACATTGTTACATCATGATTGATGCAGGACCTCCCACGATTGCGGTGAACTTTGATCGTCAAGTTTATTTCACTCTGAACCAGGAAGAACTAGAAGCATGCAAGTCCGAGGAAGAACTACTAATATGCTCGCCTGGTACTACCACGAATATTATGACAAAACCTAACTGCATCCTGGATGAGATCTACAACAGGCACAACCGAATCATGTGCCCCACATTTAGCACAAAGAGCGAACGTACATTATGGAAAAAGCTTAGGATGAAGAACACATGGCTTTTTATTGCCGATCCTCCAGTTCCAGCACACTTAATCTGCAACGGCCAGTGGCAGGAAATCGTATTGAAAGATGTAGGAATAATACGCACAGCAACCAACTGCATTATAGAAACCAAAGAAGTCACTCTTCGAATATCACTTAACGAGGAAATGACTGTTTTGAGTTCCTTTATGAAAGACATTCCACCTGAAAAATTTAACACGACCACGCAACAGTCAGCATTTGCGAACTCTGAACCGATCACCAAATTATCACAGCTGGTCTTCACGAACGAGGTTTCAAACATCCAGGAACCTGCAACACACTGCAAAAAATCAAGGAGCACACGGTGCCAGCAGCAACCACAATACTTGTCACCCTGCTGCTACTCCTAATCGGTAACTCATTGAAGAAAAGATGCCAAACATACCTTCTACGGATAAGAAAATCTACAGAACAAGCCGAAGATCATCCCGGAACTGCTACATCACTCAGGGACAGATTCAACAGCATCATTACTCGCGCCCGCCCAACATGTTCAGTTCCTGAACAAGGTACAGCACCAATTGACTTAGGTTAAAATCCTAGACTAAGTAAAATACAAGCCAGCAGAATTAATCAAGTTCATATTGAATAGCATATTGCCTATGGTGCAATTTTTTCCCATATAATTTTTATAGAATTCATTCACCTTAATTGTTTTCAATATAAATAAATGCTAACGTAGAATTCATTCACCTTAATTGTTCTCAAAATAAATAAATGCTAACGTAGAATTCATTCACCTTAATTCTTCTCAATATAAATAAATGCTAACGTAGAAATCGTTCACCTGAATGGTTTTCAAATCTAAATACTAGCTTGCACAATCATGCGATCAATGTAATTTTACATGAATGCTGGCTTGCACATTCTTCCAAACAATTTAATTTTTTATAAGAAAATGTATTATAAATACAATTGAATGAATCAATAAAGTATATAACACGAGCGTTTTCCTTTTTTAATCTCCCAGTTTCCCAGTTTCCCAATCTACCCTAGTTTGATACATTCTACAACCATTGAGTGTATTAAACGTTCCTAAAACTCCTCAATAACAGCTAGTGTGGCTGGTTTTTTGAGGAATAATCCTTTACACTATTTTGGTTCACAGGAAGCCTTCCTGCATCGAAACAACTTGAATTGCATGAACTTTCGAATCAGAAGGGGAGTACCCCGGTGACCCATTTATGGCATAGAATTATACAATTTGATTGCATAACGCTATGCCATAAAGAGGCACTCTGATTGGGCCACTCAACCCGCGATGTAACCTGAAACGAAAAAAGGATTAATTAAGTACCCGGCGGCTGCCTCATGTTTTAAGGGGGCAGCCTGCCACCGTACCGGGTCCTATACCCGGTCAGAAGGTTGGAAAAAGAAAGGCTGATTTTCAAGATAATTAGCGCTTCATGTTTTTCCTACTTTATCAACATTGTCATTATGATAATTTTTTTTTATATTTAAAATTCTAATTGTAAAATGTCCAATGAGTGATCTCTCACTCCCATGCAAAATTTATAAAGATATAAAAAAGATTATAAAAAAATTATATTTAAAATTCTAATTGATAAAAAATTTCCAATGAGTGATCTCTCACTCCCATGCAAAATTTATATAGATATAAAAAAGATTTTAAAAAAATTATATTTAAAATTCTAATTGATAAAAATTTCCAATGAGTGATCCCTCACTCCCATGCAAAATTTATATAGATATAAAAAGATTATAAAAAAATTATATTTAAAATTCTAATTGATAAAAAATTTCCAATGAGTGATCTCTCACTCCCATGCAAAATTTATATAGATATAAAAAAGATTATAAAAAATTATATTTAGGTAAAAATATATATATGAATAATAAAATGTAAGGGTACTCACCCAAACATCCTCGTCGGGTGCCCGCTGATGATGTGGGTGGTCCTGTAAGGCAACTTGACTGCCGTTAAATCTACTTCCAATGTTAACATGCATTTACTAGTTGCTCCGGGGAATTTATCCTTGGGATGGTCATAGATTTTCACAGCTCCACACAATTCAGTTCAAAGCTACACCTTTCCGTTATTTTAGTTTTGTTTAACTCCACGATATATACGCTCTAAATTTCAAGTTCAACAAGGAAGGGGAACATCCAAATTGACGCGCACACTTTTACTCCTCCCTTTTCGATTAGTTTTCATGAGTTGATTGATTTTATGTCCATTCAATAATATTGTTCCTTCTTCAGATGGTTTATTTCAACATAACAGAAGAGACACGTAGAAAATTTGGCTCGAAAATTATTTTGTGTACTTTTTCTTACTAGTCCGAATTTGCTTTAATGAACCGAGCTAATTAATTTGGGTAGCCTTATTACAATATTAGGTTGTTGCCATTTTCATGCGAATGGATTGACCTGTTGGTATGGCGTATCCCGCTTGTTGTGGCACATATACTGGTGTTGGACCTGGTTGGCCTTGTCCTGCCTGGGGTGACTGCGAGCCCGGAGGAGGCTACTGATGCCAGATAGCCGCTGAAGGATTCTGTTGTTGTAAGATATGATATGGCTGTGGTTGTTGGTCTGGAGGTGATATATGAATGTATTAAGCTTGCGGCGATGGTGACTGTGTTGTCTGCATTTATTCAGATTTGATTATGACTTGGATCGAACTGAACATCATACTTCGTATCCGCGCACACACTTCCCCGGCAGCACGGGGTTAATGTCAATTACACACGAGTGAAGAAAGTGTCGCTAAACCTTATGGGATATCGTAATAAGCGTACTAACAACACACATATGTTTTTCCTTATCAATGCAGATGTAACAATGGTTTCGCCAAAAAAAGTCCCTTCAAATTTTGGCTTCTTACCAACTGCCACTAACTATTTCGCGATATACCGATCCCTGTTTTCGTCGAAAGTCCACTGAGTTTACCTGCGGGTAACCTCAAAACTTTTTGTACTTCGTATCACTTTTGGCAACCACGTTTTGAGTAGCCTGCCTCTTGAAAACGGAATAACAGCTTCCTGTTACTGGCGGATTAGATTCGTTGATAGAATAGGCGAGAATATAAGTATATTGGTAAAATGTTGCTTTCGACGTTTCGCTTAGTAATTAACGTGTAACACGCCTTATAATAAAAAGGCAGGACTTACAAAAGAAAACTTGATTGAAAACGAGATTAGCTCGTAGTGACTTTTAACTTAACTCCTATGTTTACGTCAACACATGGTTGTTACACGCTAGAATATATCGCCCGTAAATATAATGGGCTCTCCTCGCCCGTCTTTTTTTCCACTACAACTCTGGTTATGCGCGCAGACACAGCAGTTGGTGAATTATTCGCTCGACTTTTTGCCTGCTTTTCCCCGAGATCCAAATAACCCCTCCACGGTCGCACTGATCTCAATGCAGAAATCATATAATGCACAAATTGCTCGCAAGTCTTGCCACTAATGCTGTCAGAGAACCCTTTATAAAGAATCTAGTATGCGGACTGATCCATGCTTTCAACTATTTAGAATTTTGGCCTTGCAAGACAGGAAGCTCCAAGTCGCGTTTCGCGAGGAATTCCGCGAATCGTTCACTGCCAAAGCAAATAAACCAAATTGAAACCAAGAAACCGGTCGAAATGGTCGGGTGGGTCGGAGTTGATGTTCAAGTCCTTTGGCCTTTCAATGGAACCACGGAAGCGCGGAATATGCGGATTGCGTGTAGTCACGTAGGTTATATCACCTCTCTCGCGGTGAGGGTTCAAAACTGTCGACCACCAGGGAAGAACTGAAATGTAGAAGACCGTAAAGCAGCGAGTAACTTCACCACCAGCCAAACTACCGTTGGGGCTGTGGGCGCGGGTGTTGGCTAGCTCCCATACTATATGCGTGCACTTCCGTTCGCGATGCGAACCTTCAAACTGTTCTATATGTGCGAATTGCGCGTTCGTTCAGTAAGTCGAATTGAAATTTTGAATTTTCCGCTTATCTGTGGAAAACCCAACCTCAATTGGAATCGTCTTGGAAACACTTTCGCCAAGCAGCGGACTGGCCGATCTACCTCTTAGTATGTCGCGAGCTGAACTCTCATGTGCGCAAGTCCGTCCTGTGCCGTATCCTCAGCACAATTCATTGCATCAGCAAAGGGGGCGATATTTTGTAAATTCTCGATGGACATGCGCTAAACAAAATAAACACACAGGCAAGAAAATAAAACTGCTAATCAAATATTGGGCACAACTTCCCAAACGTGGGTTAACTGAAAAATCTTTCTTCTCACTCCTCCGTCCAAATGGCAACTGCAGCTGTCAAAAGTATTCCATCGTACCAGATCAATCTCAAATCGCACCAGTTCGATCGCAAATTGTTCCAGTTCAATCTGAAATTGTTCCAGTTCAATCTGCAATCGTACCAGTTCGATCGTTTTAGTTGATCTGGGACATTTTATGCTTGAGTTTTCTTTAACCCTTAACTGCTCGATTACTGCAAGTCGTTTAGAATTGTATCGAAAACCTCGACTATTTCATTTTTATTTTCAAAAATAATATTTATTATCCGTGAATGATAGTGCCATCGTGTGCTAGAAACAGAAGGTAAACGACGTTTAACTATTTTCGCAAAAAGGGGTGATCTTTTGGTGGAGTTGTTAAAAAATGCTGCAATTTTGTTTATGTGTGCAAAATATATTTTTATTTCTGGAATGGATTCAACAGCTTTAGACAAAACAAGATTTAGTGAGTGCGCATAGCATGGAATAAGTAGTGCTGATTTATGTTTTTCCCAAATTGAAGTTTCAACGCCTCGAATTTGTGAGCTCATAACAGCAGCACCATCGTAACATTGTGCAACCAATTTATTTTCAACATTAAAGCTGTTCACCCGTTGCAAAATTAAGGGAGTAAGCACTGCAGCTGTGCGACTATCACGGACATCTACAAATTCAATGAATCTCTCTTTGATTGCGTCAATTGAGGTATATCTTAATATGATCGATAATTGTTCACGGTGGCTAATATCCGTAGTCTCATCGACCATAATTGCAACAAATGGAGCTTTTGTTATTTCTAAATTTATTCTAGTTTTAACTACTGTGGCTATTGCGCTAATTATATCATTTTGAATCCTTTTGGAAAGACCAGAAAAAGCTGCATTAGCCGTAAGAGATGTTATATGTGATCCTATCAAAGGATCATATAAGCTTAAAAAATTAACAAATTCAATAAAATTTCCACGATTACTATAAGTCGATTCTTCATTATTTCCTCTAAATGGAAGCTCTTGTTTTGCCAGAAAGAAAACGGAATCTATTAAACGTTTTAAAATGTTAATGCTACTTGGTCATTTAGCATCAACTCTATCCGTTGCGATTCGAATGTATCTAATTTAATTATTGACTGCAAATGCTTTTCCGTACTGGAATGCTTTGCAGCTGATCCCGTAAAATTATTTAAATCACTAAATCCTCCATTATTCCAAACCGATCGTTCACTAGCAAAAAGAAGGCATGGCCAAGAGAATTGTTTGTTGACTTTGCAACTCCCCGTCAGCCTAACGTACTTTTCATAGTACTCTAAGTGAAATTTTCGCGTAAAACCTTTTGTTTTAAATTTTAAATTCAATTTAGGTTTCGGCCTATTGGAATCAACAATTTCTTTTTTCTTCCTGAAGGAAAGAGTAGAAAATGCCGACCTGAATAAAAAATCTGTCGCGCAACAAAATTCCGACATCATGCGAAAGGAAAACTTACCAATTCTTATCTTTAAAATGCCACTAAAATCAGCACAACGCGAGTTGAATGAATCAATCTTTTCACGGTTGAATAGTTGAAAACTAGATAAACTAAACACACGAGCACTCTCGTAAGGTTTCTTTCCGAATGCAAAACAATTAACAATTTCAGTCGAGTGTCCTAATGGAAAAATGGTTCAAGCTTCCCTAATTTTCCAATGATCTAAGCTTCCCTGATTTTCTTTTTAATATTTTTCCTCATTTAAAATATGATTTATTTTCACTCAGAAAGCACAAAGAAAAGCTTAAGCATCTCGAAACCTACATTCCCTGCAACATATTTCTAGTAGAGAACCTGAAATGTGCATGAGATGCACAAATGCTGCAAGCTACATTTTACAGAGGAAGAAAGATCAGCTACAAAAGCGCTTCCAACTTTGCTAGCCATGCCCATGCAAAAATCAATCCATAAAGAAAGCAAAAAATTGGCAAATGTATGAACAAATTCAAAGATACATGTGTCTTTGAATGCTATTCTCTGTTTGCAAAATTGTGTTCCTAAGCATGTATGGGGATTGTTAATAAGCTATGCGCGATCCCCATGAGAAAGAAAGAATATTTCTTTACTAAACACAAATATGACTTTATTGGCACACACAAAATATAACCTTATTGGCAAAGGATTATGTACATAGAATTGGATGTAGTGAAGGACTACATCTTGGCGCGCGCGATGTTGACTCGTCGGAGGTTGCGAACGAAGTGGCCGTCTCGTTGACATGAGTTGAGAAATTCATGGCATCCACTAACTGGTTGATGCGCTCCTTGCGGTGAGCATGTGGACGCCACAGTACTCCCTCCCAAGTGACATTTTGATGAGAATGTCACGATCGAAAAATGGCGTTGAAAAATGGCGTTGAAAAATGTCGTAAATGAGCCTGGTGCAATGGCGGGTTGCGTAGCACATGTCCAGAAGATGCACTTCCAATGTCGTGAATGCTGCTGTGGGGCTGCAGTGCGAGGTTGGGCATATGACGTAGTGCGAGGTCAGGCAAGCGGCCTGGTGTGAGGTTGGGCATGCGACACTGTCGGGCTTGCTGCCTGGTGCAAGGTCGGGCATGCGACGCTGTGCAAGGTCGGGCATGTGGTCTGGTGCGAGGTCGGGCATGTAACACTGTGCGGGGTCGGGCATGCGACACTGTGCGGGTTTGGGCATGCGACACTGTGCGAGGTCGGGCATGCGGCACTGTGCGGGGTCGGGCATGCAACACTGTGCGGGTTTGTTTGGGCATGCGACACTGTGCGAGGTCGGGCATGCGAAACTGTGCGGCGTGTTGGCGGCGCAATCGAACATGCGATCGAGGCGGTGTGACGTACACATGCGAACGCGGCGTCTGTTCGGACATGCGTATGACGGGTGCGTGATCGGGCATGTCGGAATTGCATGCGGCGTGCTTGCGCTGACTCGTGAAGCTACAAACTGCGGCGATAGTAAAAAAATGGCGAGCACATGACTCATGTAACAAAAACGTGAACTTGAACAAAAACGGGGTCACCACTATGTGGATTGTTAATAAGCTATGCGCGATCCCCATGAGAAAGAAAGAATATTACTTTACTGAAACACAAAAATCACTTTATTAGTAAAACTAAAGAACAGAATTATAAGTATAGAAATGAATGTAGTGAAGGACTACATGTTGGCGCGGGCGATGTTGACTGGTCAGAGGTTGCGAACGAAGTGGCCGTCTCCTTGACATGAGTTGAGAAATTCTTGGCATCCACTAACTGCTTGATGCGCTCCTTGCGGTGAGCATGTGGACGCCGCACATGTATCGAAGCAAAGCATTTGTGGCGTCCACATGCTCACCGCAAGGAGCGCATTAAGCAGCTAGTGGATGCCATGTATTTCACAACTCATGTCAACGAGACGCTCACTTTGTTCGCAACCTCCGACGAGTCAAGTCGCGCGCGCCAACATGTAGTCCTTCACTACATTCAATTCAATATTTACAACTCTGTCTTTAGTTTTACCAATAAAGTTATATTTGTGTTTTAGTAAAGTAATATTCTTTCTTTCTCATGGGGATCGCGCATAGCTTATAAAAAATCCCCATAGTGGTGACCCCGTTTTTGTTCAAGTTCACGTTTTTGTTACACGAGTCATGTGCTTGCCATGTTTTTACTATCGCCGCAGGTCGTAGCTTCACGAGTCAGCGCAAGCACGCCGCATGCAATCCCGACATGCCCGATCACGCACCAGACCGCATACGCATGCCCGAACAGACGCCGCGTTCACATGTGTACGTCACACCGCCTCGATCGCATGTTCGATTGCGCCGCCAACACGCCGCACAGTGTCGCATACCCGACCCCGCACAGTGTCGTATGCCCAACCTCGCACTGCAGCCGCACAGCAGCATTCACGACATTGAAATCGCATCTTCTGAACACGTGCTACGCAACCCGCCATTGCTCCAGCCTCATTTACGGCATTTTTCAACGCCATTTTTGGATCGTGACATTCTCATCAAAATGTCACTTGGGAGGGAGTACGGTGGCGTCCACATGCTCACCGCAAGGAGCGCATCAAGCAGTTAATGGATGTCATGTATTTCACAACTCATGTCAACGAGACGCTCACTTCGTTCGCAACCTCCGACGAGTCAAGTCGCGCGCGCCAACATGTAGTCCTTCACTACATTCAATTCAATATTTACAACTCTGTCTTTAGTTTTACCAATAAAGTTATATTTGTGTTTTAGTAAAGTCATATTCTTTCTTTCTCATGGGGATCGCGCATAGCTTATTAATAATCCCCATACATTCCTTGTGTGCAATCATGCTCTCAGCTTTTCCTCATTAATTGATATTTTGCATATTTATAGGCTCCTATAAAGTCTTAAGAGGTAAACTTTTGAAAAAGCATTAGAAAGTACAGTTTGGGCTGAAAGAAACTTTTTGGTAAGTAAAATTTGAATTTAAATAAAAAAATTTATTCCAAATGCAAATCTCGCAAGGCAAGCAGTCTGGAATCGCTTAATGTGACTGCACGTCACTGATATATATATATATATATATATATATATATATATATATATATATATATATATATATATATATATATATATATATATATATATATATATATATATATATATATATATATATATATATATATATATATATATATATATATATATATATATATATACATATATATATATATATATATATATATATATATATATATATATATATATATATATATATATATATATAATGTGCTGTCCACAGTAGGTAAATTTCTCATGAGAAATTAACCTAAAAGAAAATTATGTACCTATATTTCTGAGTCACTATTTAAAGTGTATCGTGCATTTAGAAATAAAATTTTTGATTCAGTTTTGAACTAAATGTTGTATTTCTTACTCCAAATACCCCAAGCGAGCTTATGATAGCTTAGAAAATTTGCAGTAATTAACAGCAATCAAAATTTCTTTAATTGTACAGATTAAAAACTTTTAGCGTTAGAATCTTTCTTCCCCGCAATCTTTACTTTTTACCCTTAACTTACTCCGGAATGATAGCCCAGTCATATTAGGGCTTTCACCTCGGAATGAAAGATAATAAGCTGCAAATTGGTATGAACCTTTGTTTTGTCATTCTAAATGTTGTCTCAAAAGTCACAATCGTTATCGTGTCCGCGTCTCAAGATATTCAAGGTCAAAGGTCACAAAAATCGGTTTTTCGCGAATATCTGGCTTCCTATCGGTTAAATGAGATTTGCATTTATTATAAAAGTTGTAGGCTATAAAATTCCCTACAACTTTTGTTTAAATTTTTTTTTCATACGACCAACCGTTTTGAAGGTAGAGCGCGAAGAGTGCACATCGTACAGTCATATACGGCCTAATGCAAGGTCAAGCGTGAGTTATGGTTATCAGTACGTTATAAAGTCAATTATTTACTTGGAAATTATAATTATTAAACAATGCCTATTATTTATGTACTAACTATTAATTATTTATATTTGATTAAAGTAAGTAACTTGATTTGCAACGGTACAATTTCAAACTAACGAATAATCTTGACTCATACAAAGTGGAGAGAGTGGCCTTGAATACTATAGAACATCTGTCCCGGCAATGAATAGAAAAGGGCATAGGGTAGGGACAAGTATTTCCAGGTATATAAGTATTGAGAAATTTACGCGTTTTAAAGAAAAGATATATAATGTCGTGTTAACTTAAAATAAAACTAAAATATATAATCCAGAATTAATAATATTTTATACTTAAATAGTTAAATATGAATAATTATATATATTATTTATGTACTAACTATTAATTATTTATATTTAATTAAAGTAAGTAACTTGATTATTTATATATAATTATTCATATTTAACTATTTAAGTATAAAATATTATTAATTCTGGATTATATATTTTAGTTTTATTTTAAGTTAACACGACATTATATATCTTTTCTTTAAAATGCGTAAATTTCTCAATACTTATATACCTGGAAATACTTGTCCCTACCCTATGCCCTTTTCTATTCATTGCCGGGACAGATGTTCTATAGTATTCAAGGCCACTCTCTCCACTTTGTATGAGTCAAGATTATTCGTTAGTTTGAAATTGTACCGTTGCAAATCAAGTTACTTACTTTAATTAAATACAAATAATTAATAGTTAGTACATAAATAATAGGCATTGTTTAATAATTATAATTTCCAAGTAAATAATTGACTTTATAACGTACTGATAACCATAACTCACGCTTGACCTTGCATTAGGCCGTATATGACTGTACGATGTGCACTCTTGGCGCTCTACCTTCAAAACGGTTGGTCGTATGAAAAAAAAGTTTAAACAAAAGTTGTAGGGAATTTTATAGCCTACAACTTTTATAATAAATGCAAATCTCATTTAACCGATAGGAAGCCAGATATTCGCAAAAACCGATTTTTGTGACCTTTGACCTTGAATATCTTGAGACGCGAACACGATAATGATTGTGACTTTTGAGACAACATTTAGAATGACAAAACAAAGGTTCATACCAATTTGCAGCTTATTATCTTTCATTCCGAGGTTGACCCCTTTTTTACCTAATATGACTGGGCTATGAGTTTTAATTTTTTTATGTAATTCATTGTCGTTTTGTATACTTGTGTACTCTATGTTGCAAATGGAATTCTATTTCTCGCAAATTCCTATATACTCACATGTATGCTTATTAGTTTGTGAAACCACATCTTTAGCCGTAATGCCTCCATTGTCAGGCTCAACTGCGGAATCCATACTTTTGTGGTATGGCTTCAAATTGCGGTTAAATTTTGCTCAAATTGCAAATTAATTCAAGCGAGAAAAAACGGGAAAAAATTGAGCGAGACTATGCAAAATAATGGCTTGGTGGAACTTCTGTAATTTTCGATAAACTCGAACGGAATTTAATATTCATATGAAATCAGAGGCTGTAAGATTACACAAAAACTTTTCTCATTTGGTTTCTCAACTTTATCGTACACACTTTTTAGATGTCTGAACAGAGTTGCCTCGTACAGACCCAAAACTACCCACATGTCTCATTCTTTCTGTGTACTGATCCTATTTTGAATCCACTTAGCCATAGCCAAGTTCTTATCCGTGTTTTGTTTTAAACGATGAGCAAAAACGATTCGTACGGTCTAGGAAAAAAATGTATGGGGAGAATATCACAAACCGACTTTCATATCTGCAATACGTGTAGAATTCCTGTTCTCGTCCAAGCTAAACTTTTTGCGAACAAAACTTCCGACCTAAAATTTATAGCCTTCTGCTTTCACATTAAGCCTGACACCGAAACTAATTTTACAGAACTTATGCTGACGGTACAGTTTTTTATGCAGGTTTAAGCTCCCATACCTATCAACAGTGCTACAAAGTTTAAACTTCTTTACAACAAAAATTATTCATAACTTGTATAACTAGCTGTAATTGCTTTTTGAAAATTTCCGGTTTTTGTGATTGTTCGCATTGACTGACAGTCGTGCAAAAACTTTGCGAGACGTTTCTATTTCCAATGAACTTAAACCGTATTCAAATTTATATGCTCCTTGCAGTTTTGCTTAAATTGCTTGTTGTGTAGTTATTTTACTATGAAAATATCGTTTCTGGCATGTTAAACGGAAAAAGTATCAATATGTCCATAGCTAAGTACTGCCTACTTGATTTCCACTAAAAAATTATAATTTGGAAAATAAATTTTGATCTTATGGAAATGTGAGTACGAATCAAACTGCAAAGTAATTTTAGAGTGGAAACAATGTGTAGTAATAACACTCATTTTCAACTGACATCCACATGAAAAATGGTTCAGTTTTTATCAACTTAGTATAATAAAAGTGTGTAGTCCGCGTGTTGAAGTGGTTAGGGCACTCATCCCGTAAGACGAAGGTCCCTGGTTTGACTCTCTTTGGCAGCAACGCCATTTAGTTCGAGTGATTCTGCGGACGGACTGTATGTCTGTTCAGTTATGATACGTGCTGGTTTTAAATCAGAACGTATAGCAGCTATGTAGACCGACACATGGCCAAAGCTTGATACTGACAACATTAACTTGTGGAATAAACCTGTATTTTACGTTTTTTAAACTGATGAGGTTATTAGTTTTATCCATATATTTTTTGGAATTTTCTTTTATATATGTCTCGGGCACAACTTCTGAATTGAAATTGATAGAGAAGTTCTGTTTGCGCCAAAACATGTGCTAATTTTTATTTCACGGGGGGGTTGGGAGGTGAATGCTCATATTTACACACTGAGTGTGGGGCTTCCATGTATAATATTTTGTGGCTTGGTTCCAGAGAGGGTCCTGGCATTTATCACTATGGCACCACCGCCAGAAGTTGACAAGTGCCCAATGACAGATCTTTTGTGCGGGAACCACCACGAGGCGTTGAGTGTTGTTAGGTTGTGTGTAGCGCCCAAGCGCGTTTACTTTACAGTTATACAAAAGTTTCAGTAGTTAGTGCGAGCTTATATGCACTCACGTTTTCACCATCATTTTCAACGCCAAGCAAGAGGATTCATTGGGTAGGTATAGTTCATTATGGTGCCGTATAGTTCTGCGCGTATCTAACCTCAATTTGTTATCTTTGTTCAAGATTGATTGGAGAGAGTGTGGAACCAACACGGCTTGCGAAGCAGCGGGTCGAAAGTTAAGGAGCGCAGAAAACGATGCACACTACTTCACTAAAGGTGCTCCAGAAGTCCTTAACGGGAATACACCATTGATGTCGCCCAGCTCAGTATCATTACTTGGTTTTCACTCAAATACACCACCACTTTATATGGCTCCTATTCAGGTAAGGTGCATGCAACATTCTCGGCCAGAACGAGATTTAGAGAAGCTAATCGATGACATAAATGTCCGTTGACCACAGTGTCGGGTCGGCTTTAATACTTTAGCCATGCCAAAAAAAGTCAGTCTAGAAGAACAGGTGAAGCAACCATATATGTATCTTAATTGCGGGCATGTACGAGCTCATCACAATTGGGACCAAGATAAATTGACTGGGGTAAGCAGATTCCCCAGCTATTTAGAATTAGGATCAGTAGTTAGATTATGCATTGATTTTGCACCTTAATTTTACATTAATTCTACACCCCGCAACTTACGCATTCAATCCTTGTGGACATATGGCAACTAAAAAACAGTCAAATATTAGGCCAACATAAATATTACTCACGATACTAATGCATTTCAAGCAGTTTGCCCCTTTTCTGCCACACCACTAGATTGCTCCCCTCGATATATTGAATTAATGTTTTAAGGTAATTTCGATATATATATATATATATATATATATATATATATATATATATATATATATATATACATATGTATATATATATATATATATATATATATATATATATATATATATATATATATATATATATATATATATATATATACATATGTATATATATATATATATATATATATATATATATATATATATATATATATATATATACATATATATACGAGTATATAAAGGGTGATCCAACCATAATGAACAATGTTGATTGTGAATCACTCCTTGACGTCAAGTTTTTTGCCTAATTCAATTTGACATTATCTGTTTGACGAATTCAATCATGGAGAGGTACACAATTGAGCGGTGCGTTACGATTCCCGAAGCCTTTTAGGAAAATGGGCGTTCAAATCAAAATGCATTTCGTGCACATCGTAGTGAAAATAAAAAAAATATCTCAGTGGCACCACCAGCCAGATTGCTCTTAATTTTAATAACAAATAGTTATTTTATGGGCCCCCACTTTAAAAATCAATCATAGTTTAAGGAGTAGCATCAAAGCCGCCGATGTACAATGGATTGAAGTGGCGATGGCGGATGAGAGTTTGATGATCATAAGAAAATTGAAGTGGCGATGGCAAATGATATTTCGTGGCTGGTTGTTCAGAGGTGAAAGTTTTGTGCTAACAATTTGAATATTTTTAGGTGTAATGGAACCGTTACTCGTTACCGAAGACTAGTTAGGTATGTTGCGGGAAAAGTGGTGCATAAGATAATAATATAAATAGAAATTATGAGATGCGAATAACCTCATAGTTAAGATCGAGCTGATGATATGAGCACATTATATGTATTAAAATTTTATAAACTCATAATAATACAGTGGTTTAGGTAGAATTCGCAGTCTCATACTAGATCGTATTCATGTAAACATATGCTGAATATGACTGTGATTAAGCGACATGAGTATTTTGAACATAACAATTAGTATAAAATTAAAAATAAAAACTACTGTATGTGGTTCTTTTCATAAAGATCCTTATATTCTTGATAGTCTCAATATATTTCTATGTGAAAACATACAAACATTTATAGCTATATGCATGTATCTATCTATATATACATATATTTATGTTTATATAAATAAATATATATATATATATATATATATATATATATATATATATATATATATATGCATATATATATGTTATATATATATATATATATATATATATATATATATATATATATATATATATATATATATATATCTGCATATATGCATATATGTATATATATATATATATATATATATATATATATATATATATATATATATATATATATATATATATATATATATATATATATATATATATATATATATATATATATTTATGTACATACACCTAAAAGCCAGAAGTTTCACTTTTTTCGGGCGTGAAGTCTACACGCATTGTATTTTTAGGGTTTTTTACTTAAATACAAAACCCTATTGCAATCACGACCTGTGTCCGTCTGTCCGTCCGTCCGTCCGTCTGTATGTCACAGCACTTTTTCTCCGAAACTATAGGGGTTACAGCCATGAAACTTTGTAGAAAGGTCAAAAGTGGTGACCTCTTGAAAATTCAAGGGTGGAAAATTTTTTCAAAGGCGTTTAAGGGGGGTCTCCAAAAATAGGGGGGTGACCCCTCAGAAAAAAATTTTCACCATTGGTAGTCGAATAGGGTATCATTGGAAAGGTCTCAATAAGATCTTTTCAAAACAAGTCTTAAAATTTTCTTATAAGTACCGAGGGGGGCAGGGGAAGGGGAAATGTACGAACTTTTCGCGTACCCCCCCTCGCGATTGGACACCTTCCATCCGAAAAATCTGAAAAAAATCATGAATGTAGGACTTTATGAGTACAACAACAACAAATACATGAGAAGTCGAAATTCACTCAACTTTGTTAGTAATAGTATGATTTACCGATTTTGCGTTTTCTTGAATAAAATCCAAACGGTACCTGTAAACTCAATAAAATTTAGCAAAGAGATGACTATTTATAAGATTGATCTTTTCGGAAAGTTTTATAAAGATCGAATGGTATTTACCGAAGTTATAGCGATTTGAATTTTCGTGTATTACTATGGAAACATATTGCTATGGAGCCTTATGCGCTTTTTACCGACTTAGACACTACAGCTTTGCTAGAATTTGCATGAAAATTTCAGGAATGATAGGTATCATTAAGATGAGTACATACAATTGAAACAAGTCGAAGAGGCAGGAGAGAGCTCCTAGCAAAAGGGCTTTATAACCATTCTAGGATTCGAAAAAATAGGCCATGAATCGATGATTACAGTACAGAGGAGTGGCCCCTGAAAAACAATTTCATGAAAGGTAGCCAATATGAGTATCAACTGAAAGTTCTCTATGAGAGCTTTTCAAAACAGTTCTTAAACTGACAGTTTTTGCTTCAGTGGGAGCACAGGGGGGGAAATACATGAAAAATGTGTTTCCTCCCTCGCGAATGGACACCCGTGATCTAAAAAATCTGAAAAAAATATCAAAGGAGATATTTATGGGTATAACTATAACAAATACCTCAGAAGTCAAAATTCGTTCAACTTTGTTAATAATAGTATGATCCTCGAATTTCACATTTTCTCCAATTAAATCGTCTTTGACATGTTTCTTGATTTTATTCGTTGCTGGTTACTGCATTTTGTAAGTTGAGTACAAAACCCTTCTGACATGAGCATAGGTCTGTCTACCCAACTTGTTATTTCCATCCTTAGTTGATCCAAGAATTGTTCCAAAGCCGAATTGTCTGCTAGTGTTAGCCGTGTTGTATTCAGTCTTTTTCAAAGTGCGTTTCCATCTTTTTGTAGCTGGCGAATGAGTGATTGGCATCCATTTTTGTAACTGTCCTCGTTTTTGTAGAAATATAAAGTGAGCCCATTTTTCCAATCTTGTTTCCCCATTTTCCGAGTTTGTTACTTGATTTAATTCCTGCTGTACCAATTTTTGCTAGCCATGCCCACAATTTATTGTTTTGCACGTTGCAGATGATGGTTTTTCAATAATGTCGTTGTTATTCGATGGATCATGCAATTGTATGCAGCCATTTCTGTCCATAAGAATGGTTAGAAGAACTGGGGATTGTTCTCTGGGTACATATGCTCTTCTTGTAGATCTCAAATTCAAATCCCCCTTGGGCCCTGTAACGATTTTCTGTTTAAGCTCGCTCGAACGAAATCGGAACCGATCTCTCATCAGTTCTAGACGTGAAGTCCGAGTCGTGCCAACAAATGGTACCAACCGGTCAACCAGTCCGTGCACCCGTAATCCATTTCGCGGTGGCTGCTTGTCGGCCAGCTAGTTCGGAGAGGGTTTCGGTCGCAGGTTTTTAAAATGGATTACGCTCAATTACGTGGTTTCAGCCACCATCAAGTGCCCGTTCCAAGCGAGTCAAAACTTCAAACATACGGAAACGAAACCTATCTCTACGTTATTCCGTATTCTCGTCTTTTCATTCAGTCAATAACAAAAAAAACATGGTTTAATTTCGCGTTCCCGAATTTCACCGACGCGGTACCGGAAAATATACTAGGTTAATTTAAACCCAAAAAACTCTACTCTAGTGAAAACGCGAATCAAATTATGGTGCCGCGTACCGCAACGTGACACGAAACCGGCCATCCGCGGATTTCTAGAACCCTACCCTCATCACGGCATACTTACCGTTCGTTTTCACTCCCGCTGAAAGAGAAGGGCAGGCTGGAAAGGAAAGTCTGGTTATAATTTGGCATTCCATGTTATTATTTTTCAATGCGATTTTTTCTTGGCACATACTTCATCTAAGATTTGCTTAGCTCTATTCGTTAATAAATTGTATGTAAAAAAATTTTTTTTTACTAAATTTAATATTAATTCGGTTTATTAATATATTTGAAAATTGTTCCTGCTTATATCATTTTCTTAAAATTATGATTAATTAATTAATTTTCTTAAAATTATGATTAATTTACATGTGCAACTCAGCTTGGAACCTATGCATAATGAAACTTTGCCGGTATGTTGTTATTATTTGATATTAGTTTTATTATCAGTAGACTTTGTTACGGATAAAACAGAAGGGCACCAGTATTACCTCATCCCGAACACTATCGTAGCATTCGCGTGACTCGCTTTATTCAGAAAGCTAAGGCGCACTCGACTAGGGTTTGTTTGCCACTCCAAATTGTAATCATAATAGTAGTTTAAGCACGATTATTTGTAGTTTTAAGCAAACATTACTGTCATCGAGCGAAGGGCAGAATCAACGCATGTTTGAAATTGGAATGTTTCCCAGAAATATTTCGGAAAATCTCTTAAAATAATTTCACATGGAGATGTTTACTTCCCTGATTTCTGTGATGTATATTTCGCCGCACCAAATATGAATCAGAGAGATTATGATTTAGTGAATTTTCTTTCCATGCCAGCCGAAAGATCTAGTCAAGATTTGAACGCAGAAAGAGAAAATCGAAAATATGTTATACACAAAGCCCAAGATCTGAAAATTGGTGGATACCCTGTGAGCTCAAAATTGCAAGACTGGCTAATTTCACGTCAAAGATATTGGGGTACACCAATTTCAATCATACATTGCGAATCATGTGGTTCTGTTTCCGTGAATGAACGGGACTTGCCTATTTTATTACCGAGAAGGACACAATTGGATGAGGACGATGAAGTGGATAATCATGTAATATGTCCTAAATGTGGGAATACTGAAGCGGAAAGAGAAACAGATACAATGGATACTTTTGTGGATAGTTCGTGGTACTTCCTTCGATATCTTGATCCTAAGAGCGACGTAGAAATATTTGATACGCGAAAGATGCACAGATTTATGCCAGTAGACTTGTATATTGGCGGCAAACAACATGCGGTTTTACATTTGGACTATGCAAGATTTATAAATCACTTTTTGTATAGCAAAGGTTCAGTACCTCACCCGGAACCATTCAAAAGATTGCTGGTTCAAGGAATGGTTAGAGGAAGATCCTATCGCGTAAAAGGCTCGGGAAAGTACTTGAAAAAAGCCGAGGTAGAAGTCATTGATACAAAAAGGAATAAAATGGTAGAGAAATCAACGGGAGAGCCAGTAATAGTTGCTTGGGAGAAAATGTCAAAGTCCAAAATGAAGAGTGGATCCGACTGAAATAATATCTGAATATGGATGTGATACATCTCGACTGATAATATTAGCGGATATAGCTCCGATGTCACATCGGGATTCGTCAACAACAACATTTCCGGGAGTACTAAATTGGCAAAAGCGATTGTGGCTGACAATAAATGGTTTCTACAATGCACGTACTGCTCCTGACGTTGATATACCAAAATCAGAGTCTTTCGAAACCAGTGACTATAAATTATACGATGCTCGAAATTATTACATCAAGGGGGCAACGTTTCACTATAAACATACTCATCAACTAAGTGTCGCTATTTCGAAAATGCAAGGACTTACCAATGCTCTACGGCGATCACCAAAAGATGTAATAAAATATGGAAAATACTACGAGCGTGCCCTGGCCTCGCAGTTGATAATGTTAGCGCCTATGGCACCACATTTCGCATCTGAATTGTGGTTAAAGTTCGCAATAACTCCAAATGCAATTAATGTAGACTCACATTGCATAAAATGGTCACATGATGTCCTCGAACAATTATGGCCAAGTGTTGATATGGAATACAACTTGGATTTAATAGTTAAGATAAACGGAATTGAAAAAAACAGCTTTGAAAATTCCACGAGCCAATCTAGATTCAATGACTTACGAAGAAGCTTTGGGAATGGCATTAAATACGGATGTAGTGAAATCTTCAATTGGTATCAAATTAATTCGAAAAAGTAAACAAACACCACTGACAGGCCAAACTGTCAGTGAATTATGTTCAGCTAATTCAGCCACACTTGGAGTGATCACCAGCAGAAGGGGCCCCTTGTGGGTACTCAGTAGAAGTAAGTTCTTTTTAGTGTGAATCAGATGTTTGCTTGTATAGAATTTGAGAGTTTTATTATATGTTATTGAAACTTCATTGATATTTCATTGATACAATTTACGCTTTGAGAGGAAAAGTGAAAAAAAACAGGTAAAGACTTCTTTCAGATTACAGATTGTGACGGGTGCGGCTTGAGTGGCAAGTCGATGTAAAAGTTCAATAAAACAAAGTGAAATTAGTGATATATAGTGAAAGTGTTCGGGGTTGGTGTAGTGGTCCCGGCGAGGGTTAATGATAGAAAGGAGTATAGGAGGGTCGCATAAGGGCGGTAAGGTTGTGCAGGTGTAAGGTTTGAGTGGTAGTCCGTGTGTAGGTAGGGTTCGGCCGAATCGCGACGGTGGTTATTCCGGCAAGCCGCATTCTCGCTTGGCAGCTTATTGGGGCCTTGAGGGACAAGCGAGTGGCGTCCCACGCCCATCCTCGGACGAGCTAAACCGGGTCCATAAGCCCCGCCGGAGCACCCCAATTTCCCCGAGGGCCATAGTAGCTCACGGGGGATAAAAAGCGGGTGTAACATTTGGCACCCAACGTGGGGCAAAAGTCCGTCGGAATCCTCGGAACGATTGATCGCCCGAGTTGAAGTTACGTTGAAGTAAAGTTTACGCTGAATAGTGAGTGAATTGTGAGTGAGAAGTCTATTAGATAATATTGCGGGTGTGGTAAAGTGTAAAAGTGAGACTCGGTGGAAGTGTATTGTGGTGGACAGTAGGTTTTAAGTATAGTGATAAGGTGATCTTAGAAAACGTTTATATTGTATCCATCGGTAGTGTATATGAAATAAAGTACAGAAGGGGCTCCTATTTTAGCGATAGGAATTGTGTTTTTCTGTTCAGGCCGTCAAATTAAGAAATAAGTTGTTTTCATTTTAAAATTCGAGGATGTCGAAATCAGGAAAATTTTTAAGTGGATCGAATGATGAAGGACGAGTTAAGCTATGAGTTGGCCATCCGGAATTTGCCGCAAGACACCGTGGAAGCAATGAGAAAGTCGCTTCGAGCTGCGTTATGCGCATAGAACGCCTTAAACGAGTCGTTAGTGGCGAAAAATTACCCGTTCACGTATGAAGAAGATCTGGAAGCGATCAAGGAGAAGATAGCGGAGGTCGAAGATCTGGTGGCGAGCTTCTCAAATGACAAGAAGTCCAAAGAATACCTGAAAATCCGGGCTAAGGTGGAGTTTGGTTTGCGAAGAATTTGCAACACGGCTCAGCTGCCAGAGGCATCACAGGTGGAATTAGATACGTTGCGTCAACAGCTAATCATGGCCCGCGGAATGGTGATTGATCGGACAGAAAATGAAGGGGAGACGGGAAACGAGCCCGTAGCACAGGAGCGAGAACACGAACGCAGATCGTCCTTAAGACCTGGAGAGCCGACATCCTGTTCAACACCGAGATTCGGCAATGGTGATCTGAAATATCAGAACATTGCAAAGTGGGGTGTTACGTTTGCTGGAGCAGCATCGGGGAATTTGAATGCTTTTCTGGAAAGGGTAAAGGAATTAAGGGAATGGGGAATGACTAAAGGAAAATTATTTAGGTCAACGGTAGAGCTTTTCGAAAAGAAGGCTCTAATTTGGTTCCGAGCCAATCGACAATTCGTGGATGACTGGGACGGTTTGGTCAAAGCCTTGAAAACGGAATTCTTGCCGCCAGGCTATGATGATCGTTTTGAAGAGGAGATCAAGGAGAGGACTCAGGGCGTAGATGAGACAATTTGAGTTTATGTAGCGGTGATGGAGGGAATGTTCAAGCGATCGTCGGAGCCGAAATCGGAGAAGCAAAAGCTCAAGATCATCCGGAAAAACATATCCCCTTTCTATCAAACTCAGTTGAGTTTAAGGACAATCGAGAGTTTGAAAGAGTTGGTTGAGTTAGGAAGGAGGTAAGAGGAGACTCGGCAAGCGGTTGAAGCCTTTGTACCACCAGCTCAACATCGAGGAAAGTGACGTTTGGAGCAGGACCTGGCTTATGTGGAGACCACACCATCTGTGGAAGTAAGGGACCAACGCGGGAACGTGAGACGGTGTTGGAATTGCCAGCAAGCTGGACACTGGGCAAGGGAGTGTAGGCAACCAAAAACGTGTTACGGGTGCGGAAGAAGGGACACGACTCGAGCTAACTGTCCAAATTGCCGTCAACAGGACATGAAAAGGGCACGGGGAGCAACTAATCGACTATCGGGAAACGAGCAACGTGCCCCATAGGCGACCGCGGTGGCACGAATAAAAGGTCGCAACGGAGTGTTTCAAAAGTAGAATTCGCCTTGGAGGAGAAAGAGGGAGATGCTTCCCCACATGTCCTGCTGGAAGTTGCAGGAAGGAGGATGCCAGGTCTATTGGATTCGGGGGCAAGCAGAACAATTATTGGTTCAGAAGGTTGAGAGCAATTGGGGAAGATCGTTATTTCCTTGGATAAGTGTGCGACCCATGCAGTACGAACAGCGAGCGGTGAGAGTTGTAAGGTGGAGGGCTCCGTATGTTTGCCTTTTAGGTTAAAAGGACATACACAACGCTTGGAAGCATTGGTTGTAACCTCGGTCCCGCAAACACTAATCCTGGGGGTGAATTTCATAAAAAAATTTAGAATTGTCTTGGACCTTAGCAGTCAGCATTGGGACTTCGTCTCATTGCTAGATGAGAAACTCCCCAGCCTCTTACGATCAGTAGTAGTCTTTCTTTAGAGCAGGAGTTGGAATTAAATAAGCTGCTGAAGGAGGAATTTAAGGCTATGGGTGAAGGGTTGGGGGAAACATCGATAGCCGAGCATGTGATCAAGACAACTGCAGCGCCCATCAAGCAAAGATATTACCCGATGTCGCCAGCTATATTGAAGCATGACTATACCGAGCTTAATGAGATGCTAGCCATGAGAGCAGTGGAACCTTCGAACAGTGCCTGGTCATCCCCACTCTTGCTAGTGAAGAAAAAGGAGAGTACTTATAGATTTTGTGTGGACTATCGGAAACTCAGTGCAGTATCGGAGAAGGATGCGTACCCAATACCATACGTTTCCTCGACCCTCGATAAATTACGGGATGCTCGGTACCTATCGTCACTCGACATAAAATCAGCGTATTGGCAAGTCCCAATGGCAGCGGATTCAAAAGCTTTCACTGCATTTACCGTGCCTTGGAACGGACTTTTCCAGTTCAGAAGAATGCCATTCGGACTGCAAAATGCCCCAGCGACTTGGCAACGATTGATTGATCGCGTGTTGGGACCAGAACTAGAACCGTACGTATTTACGTATCTGGACGACATAGTGATCGTGACTCAGGACTTTACAAAGCATGTGGCAATACTTAGGGAAGCATTTCGACGGCTAAGAAAAGCAGGACTACGGGTATTGAGGGAAAAGTGTCAGTTCTGCCGGCCGCAGTTAAGTACCTGGGTTACGTCGTCGATGAACAGGGGTTAAACGTTGACCCAGATAAGGTGGAATCGATGCTGCGTATTCCATCCCCAAACACCGTGAAGAAGGTTCGGCAATTTTTACGAATGGTATCCTGGTACCGGCGATTTATTCCGGACCATGCCACCATTACTGCACCACTGACTGACCTTCTACGGAAGAATAGGGAATTTGTGTGGACTCAACAGTGTCAAGAAGCATTTGAAGTCTGTAAAGCAAAATTGTCATCCGCACCAATCTTGAGTTGCCCAGATTTCGACCTGCCTTTTTGTATACAAACGGATGCGTCTGATGTCAGATTAGGGGCAGTTATTAGCCAGAAGCATGCCTCATGAGAGAAGGTAGTGTGCTATTCGAGTCGTTCCCTTAGTAAGGCGGAGAAAAAATATTCAACGACGGAGAAAGAATGTCTCGCGGTGCTATGGGCGGTGGAGAAGCTGCGGCCATATGTGGAAGGCTACCATTTTCAAGTGATAACGGACCACCACTCGTTGGTATGGTTAAATAATCTGCGAGATCCTATCGGTTGATTGGCTCGCTGGGCGGTTAGACTGCAGTAATTTGACTTCGAAATCATCCATCGAAAAGGAAAGTAACACCTTGTACCGGACGCTCTATCACGCTCAGTACCAACGATAGAATTAATAGCAAATGTAGAGGACGACGCATGGTATCGGAAGATGAAACAGAAAATAGAAGCTGAGCCCGAGAAATATGCCGCCTGGCAAGTGAGGTCAGGGGAATTATATAAGCGGATGCAAAGTCGACTGCCAGGTTTCAGGGCGGAAGACTCCTGGAAGAAGGTAGTTCCGAAACCAGAACGAAGAGAGCTCTTACTAAAATTCCATGACGACCCAACAGCAGGACACATGGGAATGGGGAGAACGCTCGATCGTATTGCACAGCACTTCAACTGGCCGAAGATGGCCGCGGACGTTAATACATACGTGCGATGGTGCAAAATTTGCCAGTCAGTAAAAGTGGATCGTCAAGGATCTGCGTGTCATATGGTCAGTAGGGTGAACGAGTCTAAACAACCATGGAAAACTCTTTGTGTTGACCTCATCGGACCTCTTCCTCGTTCGACAAAAGGGAACACACACATTCTGACGGTTGTCAATTACTTCTCCAAGTTTGTGTTGGTATATCCAGTACGATCAGCCACAGCCAATGAGGTCACTCGGATCTTGGAGGACCAAGTTTTCATGCTGTTCGGCGTACCACCCTCCCTTATATGCGATAACGGTGTGCAATTTCACTCGAGAATTTTTCGGCAAATGCTGGGGGCTTATGGGGTTCACGCGAAATTTACCGCATTCTACCATCCTCAAGCTAATCCCGCCGAGCGAGTGAATCAAGAAGTTAAGAAAATGCTGAGGGCGTACAGTAAAGAGAACCACCGGAAGTGGGATATTAATTTGGCAAAAATTGGATGCGCTTTACGGACGTACACTCATGAGGTTATGAAAGCAATTCCATATTTTGTCAATTTTGGAAGGGAGATGGTAACAGATCCACGACAGTACGAGGTAGGTGGAGTGGAGAATCAAATTCCGTGCATACAAGAAAAAGCTAGGGCCTTGTAGACTATACGAGAAGAAATTGCTCAGCGGATGAAGCAGATGGCAGGTAAGGCCACGGCCCGGTACAATCTCCGAAACGTCCAGCATCTTTTAAGGAAGGTGACAAGGTTTGGAGACGAAACTTCGTGCAGTCGGACGCCGCAAAATATTTCTCCGCGAAACTGGCTCCAGAATATATAGGACCTTTTGTGGTGGAGAAACAAGTATCAGCGAGCTCCTACAACCTCATACACACGGATGGGAGAGCCGCAGGCACCTGGCATGCAAAGGACCTCAAAGTGTACGTCTCGTAAAGGAAGAAGCGGATCAACAAAGGGAAGGTTACGTTAACATAGACACGAGTGAGTTACGCATTCTAAAACAGGGCGGATCGTAATAGTTAGTTTCCCGAGTGTAAGACATGAATGGAGAACCAGCTTACCTGAACTTCAATATGTAGGAAAACCATGAATCAGAAACTAAGGGATAAATGGATAGAATTGGCGTGATCATGAGTCGAAGTTTAAAATAAGTATATAGCTAACGTAACTAATTGAATTTATGAATGAAAAAAAGAAAGGATTACCGTTGACAGCATACTTCTGTAACATCGTTGAGGGAGGGTCGCTTCCGGGGTGGCTACAGCGTTTCTTTTTTCCCTCCTAGCCTTCTTCCGATGACGTTTCGGACGCCCTTGCGGTGTTGTTCCCAGCGGACCTAAAATGGAAGGTTGTCTTCGAGCTAATAATAAAAGTAGAGAGTCTCCACGGATGACGACACAACGTAGAGAAAAGGAAAAACCGGTATGAATAGAGATATTTACCTATAGTCAGTTAAGTTTTCCTGTTTTGCGCCCTTCCATTTATTTCTTTTTGGGTCTGCTGTTGATTTTTTTTCTTCCCCTTCCTGCTTCCTTTCTCTCTTGTGGAGTCCCCTTACGCGCTTGAAGAGCCTGAAATCACAGGAATTAAGGCAGACTTCAACGGAGAAATAAACGAACAAGTTACGAGGAAGGAATAGTTAAAGGATAACGAAGTAAGTGACATCAGTAAAAGGAATCTTGTCCGTAAATAGCTAAACGAAGCACACACGTACAACACCTAGGAAAGAATATGGAGATTTAGACGATAAACAGGAAGGGTTTATGCAGTCCATAAGCTTTTTTTTGCTCAGTACTCGTAGTCTGTTAGGTTGGTGGAGGTCATAGTATTAGTTTTCTTTTTCCTTACTTAGTATTCGTAGTTGGTTAGGTTGGTAGAAGTCATAGTATTAGTTTTTTTTTTTAACATCTCCTTTTTCATTAGTACTATTAGTATGTGAGACTGGTGGGCCATGCTAGCTCAATTTATGGAGCATGAGACTCTTAATCTCAGGGACGTTGAGTGGTTAGTATTATAGGAGTGTATTTCAGGGAAATCCACTAAAAGTAGGGGGGGAAATGTTACGGATAAAACAGAAAGGCACCAGTATTACCTCATTCCGAACACTATCGGCGCATTCGCGTGACTCGCTATATTCAGAAAGCTAAGCCGCACTCGACTAGGGTTTGTTTGCCACTCCAAATTGTGGTCATAATATTAGTTTTCTTTTTCCTTACTTAGTATTCGTAGTTGGTTAGGTTGGTAGAAGTCATAGTATTAGTTTTTTTTTTTTAACATCTCCTTTTTCATTAGTACTATTAGTATGTGAGACTGGTGGGCCATGCTAGCTCAATTTATGGAGCATGAGACTCTTAATCTCAGGGACGTTGAGTGGTTAGTATTATAGGAGTGTATTTCAGGGAAATCCACTAAAAGTAGGGGGGGAAATGTTACGGATAAAACAGAAAGGCACCAGTATTACCTCATTCCGAACACTATCGTAGCATTCGCGTGACTCGCTATATTCAGAAAGCTAAGCCGCACTCGACTAGGGTTTGTTTGCCACTCCAAATTGTAGTCATAATAGTAGTTTAAGCACGATTATTTGTAGTTTTAAGCAAACATTACTGTCATCGAGCGAAGGGCAGAATCAACGCATGTTTGAAATTGGAATTTTTCCCAGAAATATTTCGGAAAATCTCTTAAAATAATTTCACATGAAGATGTTTACTTCCCTGATTTCTGTGATATATATTTCGCCGCACCAAATATGAATCAGAGAGATTATGGTTTAGCGAATTTTCTTTCCATGCCAGCCGAAAGATCTAGTCAAGATTCAAACGCAGTAAGAGATAATCGAAAATATGTTATACACAAAGCCCAAGATCTCAAAATTGGTGGATACCCTGTGAGCTCAAAATTGCAAGACTGGCTAATTTCACGTCAAAGATATTGGGGTACACCAATTTCAATCATACATTGCGAATCATGTGGTTCTGTTTCCGTGAATGAACGGGACTTGCCTGTTTTATTACCGAGAAGGACACAATTGGATGAGGACGATGAAGTGGATAATCATGTAATATGTCCTAAATGTGGGAATACTGAAGCGGAAAGAGAAACAGATACAATGGATACTTTTGTGGATAGTTCGTGGTACTTCCTTCGATATCTTGATCCTAAGAGCGACGTAGAAATATTTGATACGCGAAAGATGCACAGATTTATGCCAGTAGACTTGTATATTGGCGGCAAACAACATGCGGTTTTACATTTATACTATGCAAGATTTATAAATCACTTTTTGTATAGCAAAGGTTCAGTACCTCACCCGGAACCATTCAAAAGATTGCTGGTTCAAGGAATGGTTAGAGGAAGATCCTATCGCGTAAAAGGCTCGGGAAAGTACTTGAAAAAAGCCGAGGTAGAAGTCATTGATGCAAAAAGGAATAAAATGGTAGAGAAATCAACGGGAGAGCCAGTAATAGTTGCTTGGGAGAAAATGTCAAAGTCCAAAATGAAGAGTGGATCCGACTGAAATAATATCTGAATATGGATGTGATACATCTCGACTGATAATATTAGCGGATGTAGCTCCAATGTCACATCGGAATTCGTCAACAACAACATTTCCGGGAGTAATAAATTGGCAAAAGCGATTGTGGCTGACAATAAATGGTTTCTACAATGCACGTACTGCTCCTGACGTTGATATACCAAAATCAGAGTCTTTCGAAACCAGTGACTATAAACTATACGATGCTCGAAATTATTACATCAAGGGGGCAACGTTTCACTATAAACATACTCATCAACTAAGTGTCGCTATTTCGAAAATGCAAGGACTTACCAATGCTCTACGGCGATCACCAAAAGATGTAATAAAATATGGAAAATACTACGAGCGTGCCCTGGCCTCGCAGTTGATAATGTTAGCGCCTATGGCACCACATTTCGCATCTGAATTGTGGTTAAAGTTCGCAATAACTCCAAATGCAATTAATGTAGACTCACATTGCATAAAATGGTCACATGATGTCCTCGAACAATTATGGCCAAGTGTTGATATGGAATACAACTTGGATTTAATAGTTAAGATAAACGGAATTGCAAAAAACAGCTTTGAAAATTCCACGAGCCAATCTAGTTTCAATGACTTACGAAGAAGCTTTGGGAATGGCATTAAATACGGATGTAGTGAAATCTTCAATTGGTATCAAATTAATTCGAAAAAGTAAACAAACACCACTGACAGGCCAAACTGTCAGTGAATTATGTTCAGCTAATTTAGCCCCACTTGGAGTGATCACCACCAGAGGGGAGCGGAAACCAAGTGGCGGCAGAAAGAAATTACCACGCTGAAGAGGTGGATGACCGGAAACAATGACATTCGGTCGAAGAGCGAAACATTGGCCGTTAGGAGGAGGCTATAAAAGCGCGCGAAGAATGACGCACCTCCTCTTTTTCTTTCTTATCGTGGGTGGCAAATCAGATATTCAGGAGAATCAGCAAGTGCGGAGGAAATTCAAAGTGCGGAGGAAATTCAAAGTGCGGAGGAAATTCTAAGTGCGAAGCAACGAGAAGCAGCAGTTGCAAAAGAAAGTTATATTAAAGTCGAAGCGACAAGCAGAGCCCAGACGTTGAAGGAATAGTAATAAAATGCACCAACGGGTGCAACCATCGAAGGGGCCCCTTGTGGGTACTCAGTAGAAGTAAGTTCTTTTTAGTGTGAATCAGATGTTTGCTTGTATAGAATTTGAGAGTTTTATTATATGTTATTGAAACTTCATTGATATTTCATTGATACAATTTACGCTTTGAGAGGAAAAGTGAAAAAAACAGGTAAAGACTTCTTTCAGATTACAGATTGTGACGGGTGCGGCTTGAGTGGCAAGTCGATGTAAAAGTTCAATAAAACAAAGTGAAATTAGTGATATATAGTGTCAAAGTTGTCGAGGTTGGTGTAGTGGTCCCGGCGAGGGTTAGTGATAGAAGGGAGTATAGGAGGGTCGCATAAGGGCGGTAAGGTTGTGCAGGTGTAAGGTTTGAGTGGTAGTCCGTGTGTAGGTAGGGTTCGGCCGAATCGCGACGGTGGTTATTCCGGCAAGCCGCATTCTCGCCTGGCAGCTTATTGGGGCCTTGAGGGACAAGCGAGTGGCGTCCCACGCCCATCTCCGGACGAGCTAAACCGGGTCCATAAGCTCCGCCGGAGCACCCCAATTTCCCCGAGGGCCATAGTAGCTCACGGGGGATAAAAAGCGGGCGTAACAACTTCATACTTGAGAATAATGAAATGAAGCTTATTTTTGCAGTTAATGAATACTGGTACGTGAGATGAGTAGTTAAAATAGAAAATTGAAAGTTCACACAGGGCAAGAGCAAGTTTTTCTCTAGTTTGTTGATTTTAATATATTTTTGTTTTTTTGTTTATTGTTTTGGAAAGACTATTGCTTTCTTCGAATATTTTAAGAGCTTGGACTGAAATCCAATTATAGATGATGCAGATTAGGGGACAACGCGTGAACAGCGCCTTACTGAACAACCAATGAAGGTTGTTCAGTAAGGCGTTTGTATGTGCGGTTGTTAATCAGGTATAAGATAACTTATTCTTCATTGACCATTCACTTTTTTGTTTCAGTTCATTGATCTTGTCGTAGTTCTTTGATCGTCGGAAAATCCTTTCGGTGTCTATGGTCCCACTCAACGCTAATGAGTCTACACACTTCCTAACAATTGGTGGAATATAGTTCAAGCAAGGATTATATCGATTATGAACTTTAAGGACACGCCGAACTGCGTTGTGCTCGGCCAATTACTCTCTTCAACTTCAAGATGTGCGAGTCTACGTTCAATATTCCTAGATTCATCTACATCTCTTATAACATCCGGAAGTTTTGGCAAAGTTAACTCAAGATTTTGGCGCAGTTCACTTATGCTTGACAAACGGCTCAATTCCTTTTTGAATTTTTCACTGGACGAAAGCATCTCCAAATAATTTTAATAAAAAGCATGGGATGCGCTACATATAAATTTTGAAGATTTTTTTCTCTAAAACTTCTGTCCGATTCCTTGTGTGAATTCCAAAAGAATGGCATGGACGGCCGATTGCTTTCCTTGAGACCTTGATGGAAATAAACTATGTTGTAATCGCTTTGGACATATGGTTCCATAAGTCGTTTGCTCAATCGCACAAATAGTTTTAGGTTGGACTGGAAGATAGCAAGCATATTTTGCAAATGGGTGTATTCGTTGTTGATCAGTTCCCAAGAATTCTATAAATGTAGCCTTCATTGATTTGAATTCACCAGACTACTCTCGCAGTTGTTCAAAGCTGTCATCTCCATAAGTGTCTTCAGGTACAACACTTTCTCCGAAACCAAAGGCTTACCCCTCTAATTCTTCTTCCACGTCAATATTCTACTGTATCGGGCACAACTTTTGTTACTATTTCCCAATCATCAAATTCCAATATTGGCTCGTGATCGACTGGATCTGATAAACTCGTCAAACAATCATCAGACAATACCTATAAAGGATTAATGGGCGGTCCGGACGACTGCATGAGAAAACTCATCATACAACATCAGTCAGGATCATTATAAGGTATATTCCTCACTACTGAAATTTAATAACCCCACTTAATCAATCGTGTATGTTCTTTCTCACATTTAATTCTGCTTGAATAACTCCACACACACATCCATGAACCACTTCCTATTGTGTGAGGGCAGTTTGCCATGATGGGCATTTAAATAGTGAAAGTATAATACATACCTTTATTAGTGAACCATATTTGCTGACTGCACTTCCAAATTCCTATTTCGACGCAGATGACCCCAAATTTCCAAAGTAGACTGTGCCTTGAAGGTCCCATTCACGATAGCGAGACAAATTTATTATAAATTAACACTTTAATCACTATTTGTACACTTTGACCTCGGGCGTACCAACTTAGAAAATACAGCGTGCTCGTACTCTTCCAAAAAGTTTCCTAGACAGTCTCGCCCACTGACTTCGCTTCACAATACGCTGAGTCGGACTGCCACTTTGACATTCCCCGACAAAACTGACATAGTCTGGAAGCTATATGGTAGCAAATTTGTATTGGTCGCCAGTGGTGTAGGGCCGATTCATTACAGCCCTTATGATCGAAACATCTCTGTTTTCATCGTTAATGTTATTTTAGGTTGTATCTTATTGAATACATGTAGTAAGTCTTCCGCCTCATTTGCTTCTACAATCGTGAAAATGTCCTCTACATTTCTGTCCCATACCTTAGGCATCATTCCTTTCTCCTCCACCTCAATCTCCAGCCAATCCATAAAAATATCACTTAATTGAGGTGAAATGGGATCACTCATAGCTGTTCCTATCCCTCTTTTGAAGAATTGGTCTCTAAAAAAAAGGATGCTAATTTGCTATAGCATTTAACCCGTCTTCTCCATTCCATTCAAGCACTATGTTTCAACAGCCAGTTTTTAAACAGTGCAAAGGGCTGCTTAGCTGGTAGACTGGGAAACAGTGATTTTTATATCATCGGCAATCAAAAACGCCCTCTTCAACTTTCACATTTTGAAGCTTCACCAGTTCATCCCTAGTCTTTACTAGTCGCGTGCTAGGTTTATATGGAAACTAAGCGCATTCTTTTAAAAGTCATTGGGCTATATTTCTTGTAGGTGCATTATTGGCTGCGATAATTTCCCTTAATTTATTCCCCTCCTTATGGATTTTTGGTAGACGCTTTACATTTGGTAGGCAGGGGTTAGATATTCTTAGCTTTATGTCACCTATTATTAGTTTCGTTTTTTAGGGGTTATTCCATTCTGCTTATCATTTCGAGCAGGGGGTCTGCTTTCAATTGGTGAAAATCGTATTCCAGCCTCAACATCCATGACAATGCCCTCCGCTGGAAAATTGCTACAAGTGACCGCGTATATTAAGCCCTTATTTGAAAGGTTCAGTTGATCCTGTGTTAAGGTTTCTAATGATTTGTTCATGACATAGTTGTAGATGAAATCAATCTTTTCCGATTGATTGCGTTTTATATGAATTTTGTTCTGCAAAGTAGCCAAATTTTTGTCTAAAGTCTTCCATTTTCTAGCTTTTTTACACTCCTTGGCACATTGTATTTCATCCATGATATCCAGTAACTCTTAGCAATCTTCAAATGTAGTGAGTAGTTTTCCAAACTAGTAGACTCCAGTTTCAAATACAACCTGTTTACACTTTTTCCGATTAGGATTCTTTCAATGACCCCTTTCCGTTCCATGTATAGAGGATCTCAAAGAAACCTTGTGACTCTTCGGTGTAACGTTAAACTTAAGGCACAGTATCAGAAACCTGATGTCTTTTGTCAACCTTCCTATAGACTTGTTCAACTTCTCATCTACGATCTATACTTCAAAAATACTAGCACCTGTAATGATACTTAAAAAATAAAAACATAAAATTTCCTTTATTTAAGCGCTGTTTATTATTAATGACAACCTAGTGGTGATAACTAACTTATCTCCAAAATACCAGTATCTGGACAGTACATTTAATAATAAATAGTGCTTAAAAAAAGGAAATTTTATTTTTTATTTTTGAGTAACAATACATGGCGTTGGAACAGCATGTATTTCTAACCGACTTACACGCTACGGGTTTATTAGGATTTTATAGAAGTAAAAAGAAGGATATGTATTATGAATATATTTGAGGATTCGTTCAGCTTGTGCAATCAGTAATAATGTAGCAAAATCTTGGCTATCTGAATTGTGAATATTAAGGTTATTGGTGTAATTTTTCTCCAATTTCAACATTAACGTAACATGATATGAACGCTTGATTGAATTTATTAATGAATGGCCAAAGATGAAAACCTACATGAAATACACAATAGTAGGTTCTTATGAGTACAATAATAGCTAATACCTTAGAACTCAAAATTCACTCAACTTTGTTAATAGAATAGTATGATTTGTAAATTAAAATTCTCCTCTGTAAATTCATGTGGATACCCTTCAATTCAATGAAATTTGTCATCTGATAGTCCTGGTTAAGGTGTTTATGCTCTGTAAAAAAATTGAATTATACTAATGGTAGTTATAGCCGTTTGAATTGTCTCCGATTGCACCAACAACAATACACGATTCGCAGACATTCATTCGGGCTTTCCGTCAACCCAGACACTAGAATTTGATTGGATCTTCTACCAATTTTCAGCTGAGATAAATAACATAAATAAATTTAAGATTCCATTTGATCAATGGTATTGTCTAAGTAATATTGCAACCAAATGGTAACCGGTCAAAATGGAGCAATAATTCTTTTAAAGCCAGTGTGAATTGGTGGTGTATTCCATTGCATTTTTAAAAAGTTTATTCATTATTGGTGTCTGCGTATCGTACCTTGAGAACTAAACCCTATTGATGTGAGCGTAATTCTGTCGAACAAATTAGTTTTAAGATAATTTCAGTAATTTACCCAAATATTTGTGGCATTGTATATATTCAATGGATATTATAGATCTGTAAATTTTTTAGCTAACACCGATTTATCGGTCTTATGTCTATATCTACAAAACACCCAAAGATTAATTTTGAAACGAAATTAATGTCTCCAAACTTTGTGTCCTCCCAAGAGGATTTTGGATAAAAAAATACTGCATATGCGAGGTTCATATATTAAGAGTAGCTTGATATATTTCTCAAAATCAGAGAGGGTTAGTAGTAAAATGAACGGGTTCATAGTCAGCATAATCAGACTTGATTCTACAAATAACGAAATCAATTTCTCAAAATTGCTTAGCTGTTTCCCTTATTGCCAGGTGAAATTTTTAATGTACTATATTTAATGGACCTTAGATATATAAAATTAAGTTGAAATTCGGCCACAAAATATTTACCTCCCGTTATTTCATAATGTTTTTGGCCCATCTGTTTTTATATGAAAAAAACAATTTTAAGTTACATTCCATTAAAAGTCTTAGAAAAAAGTTAAAAAACAAAAATTGTTATAAAAAAACCAATTCAAAATGCACTAATGAGGGTTCAATAATGTTCATAGAATCAGAATCAAATCGGCACTTTCCCGTTTATTCAGGATAGATTAAAAAGTTACTGTTACCTCCTTTTTAAAACTGGAAAGTTGATTTGGCTCCGATACCATAAGCTTTGTCTTACTCTTTTATATATTTTGAAGCCTGTTTATTTATTTTTCTTAAAAGTCACAGCATCCCCGCAGGAGGAATGCCGGTCGACAAGAGCACTCTTGGAGGCTAGCATTCTTTGGGGAGTTCCGCCCCCACGGACCCGAGGAAACTCCGCAGGGGGAATGCCGGTCGACAAGACCACTCTTGAAGGCAGGCATTCTTTGGGGAGTTCCGCCCCCACGTACCCGAGGAAATTCCCGCAGGGAGAAAGCCGGTCGACAAGAACATTCTTGGAGGCTAGCATTCTTTGGGGAGTGCCGCCCCTACGGACCCGAGGAATGGGGGGTGCCGTGAGGTTCCCCCCTGGGATGACAGGTAACGACTCTGATTGTATCTGGACCACGCTTTGGACAACGAACTGGAATTGACGCTTTGGGCTGGCGGATGTGATGGTTTGGACCTAGTTGCTTTGCACAGTAGCGCCGAGGTGAAACTCGTGTGTGAACGGCTCCAATTCAACTATCATACCGTCTCCGTCCCGGTAAAACCTTGGCAGGCCTCGGAGTACGTTCGAAGTTCGCACCATTGGGTTGGTGGTGTAGGTTCGGTTGAGACGGACTCCCGATTAGCGCTGGTCTGGCTCTGAGCACTTTTCCCCATAAGGGCTTGTGCCAGCCCTCGCATGGCCTCTCTGCTCTGCAAAGATAACCATGGGACCAAAAAGGCGACTACACACATGAACGGAGATAGCGGCTCCGAGGGGGGACCCAACAAAACTGGAGCAATCAAAAGACCAAAAAAATCCAAAAAGGGAAATAAAAAATAATAGCAACGACGACGCAACCAGCGGTTGCAGCCACGATGTCAACAGTACATCAAGAGCAGTACTAACCACGAAAAAAACGAAGACTAACACGACGACAGTGACGGTAGACGAAAAACAGAGAACAGCAGACAGTCTGGTGCAGACTGAGATTTCTGCGGCGTTTGGGCACAGCAAAAAAATTATGCGAACGCCCAAGCGTCCTATTAAGGAGAAGCGGGAGACTCGGCAGGAAGCTTCAGGTGTTCGAGCAGTGGAAGATAACACAAAGAGTACCGAAAATTCGATTGTCACCGCTGCGATCGTTACTAAAGTGACCGATGCAAGGGTCACAAATCCCGAAATTGCAACGAAAAATCCAGAAGCAAACGAGGAGATTACGGCACTAAAAGCAAAGAGTGACCAGACACCGCGTGATTGCACCGCCAACGTTGAAAATGTGGCGGAAGTACTGCATTCAGAAATGGAACGTGAAAACCTCTCCCAAGGATGGTTGCAAGGTACAATTGCGGCCCAGCGATTCGAAGAAGAAAGACTACTTCGAAAAGCGGGATATATTCTGAAAAGAATACAAGCTGCATGCGACTCCCAAAAATTAACAAAGTAGCAAAGGAAGGGCTCCTTGAACTAGAGGAGCTCCTAGATCGCATAGGGCACTATCGGAGGAGCTGGTTAAGGGCCGAAGATGAACAGAAGGTTAAAGAGGTGCTTGGGGCGAAATCTAAAGGCGACATGCATATAGCTCCATCATCAAAAGTCAATAAAAGAATGGCGTCTAGCCCAATCGAAGGAGATTGGGATAAAAGAAGGAAGGAAGAGGCCCTTGATGGGCGTGGAGCACCAGATCAGGGGTTCCAGACAGTGCTTACAAAAGGAGCGAAGAAAGCTGCAAAGAAACATCTTCAAAAAAAGCCAGAGAGTAAAGTTCTTACGGACGCTCAAGAAGAAAAAGGACTTGATGCAAAACAGGAGAGGCAGAAGCCCCGACGAAGACCCCGGCAGCAGGCACTGCTTGTAAAGCCCCAAGATGGCCGATCCTACGTGGAGGTGCTGCGGGATATCAGGGGAAACGTAAGGCCCGAAGACACCAATACTGCCATTAAAGTAGTACGACCAACGCGGTCGGGCCACATACTCGTCGAATTCGGAGCAGAGGCCGGTAATAAAGATGCATTCTGTGACGCAGTAAAGAAAGTCCTCGGCAAAAGCGCAACTATAGCCCCGCTAGAGCCGATGGCAACGATCGAAATACGAGACAAAGACTGCGTGACGGATCTGGCCGAGGTAGAAGAGGCCATCAAAAAGGAGTTCCCTAGCGTGGGAAGGATAAAAACGAGACTGAAACCAGAAAACAACAGGGGACGCATGGCCATAGTTGACTTGACCGAAAAGGACGCCGAACGATTCCTGAACAAGGGCAAAGTACGAATTGGGTGGGTTGTCAGTAGGATACGGTGAAGAGTAACGCCTCTTCAATGTTTTAAATGCCTTGGTTATGGTCAGACCACACAAGTATGCAAAGGACCCGATAGGAGTTCCCTATGTTACAAATGCGGAGAAACGGAACATAAAAGAAAAGAGCGTACGAAGGAGGCACACTGTATCCTTTGCAAGGATGCTGATCCAAAACTTGATTTTTGACACGTCTTGGGATCAGGAAAATGCCGGGTGTTCCAGGAAGCCCTAGCCAAGGCCAAATCAGAGCTTCGATAACCCGCATACTGCAGCTAAACCTACACCGCAGTTCAACCGCCCAAAATCTGCTTGAGCAGTTTGCGAGGGACAGAAAAGCCGACTTCTTGCTGCTGAGTGAGCAACAACATAATAAAAGTCCTGCATTATGGTACTCTGATGAAACTGGTACTGCCGCTATCTGGGTTCGGAACAGTGACTTTCAAGCGGAGAGTTGTGGACGGGGGGATGGTTTCGCGTGGATTCGGTGCTCAGGGATCACCTTCTTTAGTGTGTACCTAATGCCTAACGAGTCGATATCATCTTTCCAAGCAAAGCTAATGCTCTGGAGGGCGCTGTCTCGAACGCAGAGGGTAAAGTGCTCGTTGAGGGCGACTCCAATGCTAAAGCAATCGAATGGGGCATGCCTCAGACGGATCCGCGGGGAAAACGAATCCTGGTTATGGTGGGCAGGACGGCCCTCGTCGTACTCAACTCCGGAAATACACCGACTTTCCGCCGTATTGGCTGTGAGGGAACCATACCAGACGTGACATTCGTCTCGGAGTCCTTAGTACGGAGGATACACAACTGGAAAGTATTAGAAGACTACTGGGCCAGTGATCACCAGTGCATTCTGCCTGAGATAACTGATGCTATCTCCCGACGTCCGTGCTCTCGGCTCACTACAACTGGATGGAACATTAGAAGAATGGACGTCGAGAGGTTCGTCAAGGTTCTCACAGCAGGTGAGCCGCTGCAGGGAGCTCCGGAGGGGACAGAAGAGCTGGCAGCTCAAGACGTGGTGAACTCTACTATGAGCATAATCACGACTGCTGGCTGCGCTTCTATGCCCCATCGAAGACCCCGGCACGGCAAGCCCCCAGTGTTCTGGTGGTCTATTGAAATCGCTGAAAAGCGGAGGGAGTGTCCGAAGTTTCGGCGTGAGGCTCAACGGGCGCGGCATGCAACCAGGTGGCAGCATATGAGTCGGCCAGGAAATGCCTTCGCAAACTGATCAACAGTAGCAAGGCTCGCTGCTGGCAAGACCTAGTGGACAATGTGAACAAGGATCCGTGGGGCCTTGGCTACAAACTGGTCATGGGGAAACTTGGTGCCCTACGGAAGCCTTGTATACATGACGCGGAAAAGATGGACGCGATAGTGCAGGGACTATTCCCCGCCTATCCCACCCGTGTTGACGCTGTCCATGGTGAAACAGCAGTAGAGTGCCCACTCTTCACACAGCTGGAACTGGAGGAGGCAGTCCTCTCCCTGAAAGCGAGGAAGGCTCCAGGTCCAGATGGTGTTCCAGCTAAGGTGTTGCAGCTCGTGTATCGCCATTGTCCTGACTTACAGCTCAGCACATTCAACGCTTGCCTACGGGACGGGGTTTTCCCGGTACGATGGAAGGTGGCGAGGATCGTGCTGATCAGCAAGGGGAAGGGAAATCCCGAATCGCCATCTGCATACCGCCCGTTATGCATGCTAGACACGGCTGGGAAAGTGCTAGAGAAACTCATCAAGGGAAGACTCACTGACGCGATTCGTGATGATGGGGACCTATCTCCTCGGCAGTATGGCTTTAGAGCAGGACATTTTACCATTGATGCGATTGCAGAGGTGGTGTACGCGGTCCAAAAGGCAGAGGCATATAGTCGCACCAAGCGACGGATTGTCCTGTTGGCGACACTCGACGTCAGGAATGCCTTCAACCCCGCTAGATGGGTGGATATTCTGGACACGCTGGAAAACTCTTTTCAAGTTCCAGAATATCTAATGCGGCTTTTAAGGAACTACCTAAAAGACTGAAGCCTGCTCTACGACACGACACAGGGCCAACGAAGGATGGAAATTACATCGGGTGTTGCCCAGGGATCTATCCTTGGTCCGGACCTGTGGAACGTGTCTTACGACGGGCTACTGAGACTTGAGACGCCAGATTAGCCGCGCTTGGTCGGCTAGGCGGATGATGTTGTGGCTCTGGTCGCCAAACGCACCGTTGAACAAGCGCAACTTAGGCTAGGTATGCTAATGCGCCGAGTGAGGAACTGGATGACTGCTCGCGGGCTCAGTTTAGCACTGGAGAAAACCGAAGTGGTCATCTTGACAAAAAAGAGAATCCCGAGAGTAAGGATGATCAGTATTGGAGATATACAGGTCGAATCGAAGCCAGCGGTGAAGTAACTGGGGCTACTGATCGACTCGAAGATGAGTTTCTCTGAGCAAATCAAGGCAACGGCTGAGAAGACTGCTTCGGGAATATCGGCCCTGAGTCGACTTATGGCCAACGTAGGGGGACCCTGCCCATCAAGAAGACGCCTCTTGATGAGTGCTGTAGGGTCAGTGCTACTGTACGAAGCAGAGGTATGAGGCGACGCTCTCAGCAAGTAGATATACCGAAAAAGTTTGGCACAGGCACAGAGAAGAGGAGCACTGAGAATTGCATCTTCGTATCCAACAGTCTCCGACTCGGCGGTGAGAGTGATTGCAGGCGTGATACCTGTCACCCTCCTTGCTAAAGAGAGCCACGCTATTTGCCTGCACCGAAACGAGGATGCGAGGGAGATGGTTGTCCGCGAGGAGAGACAACGCTCGCTCAACGATTGGCAGCAGTCTTGGAGGAATTGCACGAAGGGAATGTGGACTGCACGCCTCATTCCGGATGTGAGACCGTGGCTAAATCGTAGGCATGGTGTGACTGACTTCTATCTGACCCAGCTTTTGAGCGGGCATGGGTGTTTTCAGTCTTACCTGCACAAAATCGGTAAGTCACGGTCTCCCGATTGTCGGTTTTGCCCAGGAGAGGAGGACAATGCCTGTCACACATTTTTTGCGTATACAAAATGGGTCAGGCTGCGAAGGGAACTCTACAGGGAAACGGGAGAGCTCACCCCGGATAATATAGTTGCGGTGATGCTCGAATCGGTTGACAAATGGAACCAGGCGGCACATTATGCTCGGGCAATCCTAAAATATAAAAGGGACTCACAGCAACCGGAGGCGCTGGGGCTGGGGATCGCTCTTCTGGCATTTCCTCTTCCCCTCTCCCCTCCCGCTAGGAAAGGGACTCCCCAGCATGAAGGCGCCCCACGGCGTAACAAAACGAGACCTGGCCCGAAGTAAAGTGTCAAACGGTTCCAGGCTAGGTTCTCAGATTGACAGGGGAGGTGTTTAGTGGGTAGTCCAAGGGTATCCTCCATGAGAGTCCCACACTGCCAGACTTGGCGGGCGTAAATGCCTTCACCTCCCTACCAAAAAAAAAAAAGTCACAGCATGATTTTTGGTGACAACATGAGCCCTCTAGTAAACAATGACTGTGCTGAATATATGTATAATGAATTACCGTCTAAATTAGCGATGTAAATTTCCAAGTGGCGGGAGCAATTTTGAACCGTATTGAAATAATGCAAAATTGTTTTCAAATTGACAACGTATTCACGCCTTGAGTTTATAAAAATAAAAATCCATCGTACAACAGTCCAAATCTGGCGTTGAGCTTTATTGTTAGGGTATCTCATTTAATGACCGTAACGGGTTCCGAAGTGATAAGGTCAATATCACGCTCAACCATGTGATTATTACTTAACTTTTCAATTAGTACCCGTCACAGCTGGGTAGGCTGATTGTCCAACAGCAGCATCAGAAGCATCAATCAGGAGTTGAGTTTATAATTAGGATAAAATATCATAAATTGTTGACTGCTCCTGAGTCTTGCGGAAGCTTTTGCCCAAGAACTATTTAAAGTATTCTTCAAAGCATTTGAAATTTTCATGAATCTATTGCTAGTGAAAAACAATTTCTAATTGAAGTTACTTTTAACCAATTCATGTTGCCTCTTCTGTAGCAATAGTTTCAGCTATTCAGTCAACATTTTTCATTAAAACTAACATAATATAGACATCAGATTCCTCAACTATTTGAGTCTTCCTATAACTCAATCACCTAGGTGCTAATTAAACGTAACAATAATTAAAGTTTATAGTATTGCAATAAAACGTGGGAATTTTCTTAGACCAGAATCTACAAGTGCATACTGTCCTAAATCTTTAAAAATGTTCCCAAAATAAATATATAATTATTTTTGAAGAAAAGCAAATAATAATAAATATTTTATTGTAACTTTTCGCTGAGTACAACTTGAAATGTTCAGTTTGATGAAGACTTGGGAAAAAGCTTAATTTATTAAAAGGAATTAGTTATTTAGGAACAAAATTCGTAAAACTGGTTAAATAAGCTTTATGTGAAAGTATACTTAAATATAATCCTTATTGTAAATTTCTATATGGTACTGTTAATACCGATGGTACCCCTTATTGGAAAGCTATAAAAATTTTCATAACCAACAACAATATCTAACGTGTAATATGAAGCATGGATCCTAACCCAAGCATCCGTAAATATATTGAACGCCTTTGAGCGACGGGTCCTGAGGCGAATAATCGGAGCGAAGCTTGACGGGGACCAATGGCGAATTCGATACAACCATGAGCAGTATGAAATTTTTGACGAACCGGAGGTCTCAACGATTGTAAGACTGCGGAAGCTGCAATGGTATGGACGAACAACGGATACCCAAAAAGGTATTTGTTCGGAGAACTGAAGACCGGAGACCAGTGGGGAAACCGAGTAAACGTTGCTTTGACTCGGTCGATGAAGACAGTTCATTGCTGCTCGGACTTCCGAATTGCAAGACGCAGTTAATGGCCCTAGACAGATGGAGGCACTGTTTGCAGGAAGCGAAGGCTCGAGAGGGGCTGTAGTGATAAGAAGAAGAAGAATATGCATGCTTAAAAACTGAAAACATTGAAAAGTGATGAGATAAATAAAAGCTAATATCACGAAAACATACTTCCACTTGATAGTGAATGTTGTTTCCTATTAATTAATTGAGGTTTCCTTTGCATCGAACCTTACCTAAAGTGATCCCAAATAATTCAATTCTTCATCTTTGTTCAAAGGCAGCAGGTAGTTTAAGGTGAAATTTCAATAAATTCCATTTTTGCCCTTTTTGCTATGTGCTATTCTGAATGTCTTCAAAACACATTGTGGAATTACCTCCAAAAGCGAATGAATTATTCTACAACATGTTGACTTTCATATGCAGCAGATTTCTAGACGGATTTCTGATGAAGAGTAATCCGAGTCAAAGTACGAAATTTGAGCTTTATTCTTCAAATGATCCCCAATGACGAGGAAAATGAACCGTTCAGCAAAGAAAATCTTTTAACCTATCGACAATTAAAAGTTTTGCCTGGAAATACGGAAAAAAGCTAAGTAGACAGAACTACGCTCCTGTCAGAAGGGTTTTGTAAGTCCTTTAACATATCGACAATTAAAAGTTTTGCCTGGAAATACGGAAAAAAGCTAAGTAGATAGAACTGAGCTCCTTCCAAAAGGGTTTTGTACTCAACCTATAATATGCAGGCACCATTGATGAATAAAATTCAGAAAAGCTACAACGGCATATGCAATGTATGTAGTGGTAGTGGCTTAAGAGGAAAAACATTGTATCTCCATTTTAACCGGGTGCTATTTTGCTACAATATTACTAATATCATCAGCTGATTGGAGTCTCACAGATATTTCTATTTTACTTCTTACTTGAAAACCTTAAGGAAATCCAATCAAACATGAAGCTCTATGATATTGCTCCCTTATAAAATGTAGCTTTTATTTTAAGCCATTTATCAATAAATTCAATCAACATTTAATAGCTGGCATTTTAAATATTAAAATTAGGGAGAAATGGCGCAAACTAGTCAATATTCTCATTTGAAGTGGATACCACTTTGTTTTACGATTACTGATTTCACTCGTTTGATAAATTCTCAAAAATATTCATGCTATATATCCTTTCTGAAACTTTCATGCAAACCATTACCAACCCGTAGTGACTAAGTCAGTTTAAAATGCATATTAATCGTATTCCATAGCTATGTATTGTTATAGTAATACAGGAAAATTTAAACCACTATAACTTCATCAAATCCTATTCGATCGTTCTGAAATCTTCAGAATGAATTAATCATACGAAGAGCCATTGACATCGAATTTCATTTCATTAAATGATACCCTGACGACCTTATTGTTAACATGTTGGGTAGACAGACCTACGCTCATGTCAGAAAGGCTTTGTACTCAACTTCTCAAGAAACACGTCAAAGAGATGTGCACGTTTAGAGAAAAATCCACTGTTTTTCTATTTTCAACGATCGCCATTTCGTTGCAAACCAACACAAATCACTTAAATCATGAATTCCCAAAAATGTGTATGTTATTAACGTTATTTGAAAATTTCAAGAAGATCAAATCAAAACTGCAGTGACCGATTCGATGCAAAGTCCATAAAATACAAAAATCATGTGTTGTTGTTATTGCGATTGGAGAAATTTTAAAAAGTGTCAAATTAAGACCTGTTTTGAAAAGTTATCATCGAGATCTTTCAAAAGATACCCATATCGGCTACATTTGATGAAATTTTTTTTGGGGCCATTCCCCTATATGGGGAGAACCCCCTTAAATACCTCTTAAATTTTTTTGTAGTTGAACTTTGACGAGAGCACCACTAAAATGTGATGTTTCTAGCTTCAAGTAGTTTGCGAGAAAAAGTGCTGTGACACACGGACAGACAGGACGCGATTTTAATAGGGTTTTGTAAAATTATTTTACAAAACCCTGAAAAATTAAAATTAATAAATCATAGTATTACTAGCAAAGCTTAACGAATCTCGACCTCTGACGTATTTGTCGCTGTTATACTCATAAAAACGTACTTTCATGATTTTTTCTGTCCTATTGAAATGAAAGTATGCGAAAACTTGTACATCTCCCCCTCTTCTGTATCTCCTCAACGCCAATTGAATAATATTAAGAACTGTCGCGTAAAAACGTTCTCCTTTTTTGTGGTTGAGAGGTCCTTGGCAAAATTAATAATCGGGAGACCGTGAGTTACTAATCTTGTTCAGGTTAGACTGTAAACACCCATGCACACTGAAAAGATAGTTCAGACAAGGAGTCAGTCTCACCATGCCTTTGATTTGAGGCACGCAGTCCACCTTCCTTTTGTGCAGTTCACCCAAGACTACTGCCATTCGTTTAGTGAGCGCTTTCTCTCCTTGCGGGCAACCATCTCCTTTGCTTCGACGCAAATAAATAGCGCGGCACACTCTGGCAAGGAGTGCAAAATGCATCTCGGCTGCTATAACTCCCACCGCCAAACAAGAGACTGTCAGATATGAAGATGCAATCCTGAGTGCTCCTCTTCTCTGTACCTGCTCCAAGCGTTTCCAGCACACTTTCTTCGTAAAAGCGTCGCCTAATATTACTGCTTCAAAAAGTAGCATTGAGCGTACAGCACTCATCAAGAGGTATCTTCTTGATGGGGTGGGTCCGCATACGTTGGCCATAAATCTACCCAGAGCCGATACTCCCGAAGCCGCATTCTCAGTCATAGCCCTGATTTGTTCAAGGAAATTCATCTATGAGTCAATCAGTAGCCCCAGGTGCTTCACCGCTGGCTTCGATTCGATTAGTATGTTTACAATACTGATCATCTTTACTCACTCTCTTACTTGGTGCATTCGCATACCTAGCCTAAGTTGCGCGTATTTAACGCTAATCAAACGCAACTCATCTGGCATCTTCAGTCTCAGTGGGCTCTTTCACACGGGAATGGTAAAAACCCATATCCAAACAGGTCTCGCGCTTACGCCCTTATGTTTACACGTTGCATAGTTCAGCCAACCTATTTTTGTATACGATACACGTCTTGCGAGTGTATGTGTCAAAAGGATCATTTGATCGTTAAACGTCGTGCGGACAACATGAAAGCGAAGACAGAGATAAGCGATTGAGAATTGATGTTTTAGCCTTGAATTGTGCACGAGGTAACAAAAACTGGAATGAAAAATGTATTTTATGATTGTTAAAGTTTGTCGATTCAAACTTCTATTGGATTTATTAGAACCTCCGTGTTTTTCCGCTTTCTGAAAAATTTATTCCAAATTTGAATATCCGTTTAAGTCGCATATTTTTCTTGTTGTGTTGTCAACTGGCATATTATAATGCGATTCTATGAAGATTATGCGTACTGTTAATTTTCTATGGATTTACAATAGGCAATTTAACTTTATTGAAATCGAGATATTCGTCGTGTTGTTTCCTGAAATTGAACATGGCCTTCGCTTTTATAAATTTATTGAATAACGCGTAGCTTCTCGCGTCAACGCATCCATTTTTGCACGCAAATTAAAGAATGGCAATCGTTTCATGACGACCACCTTCTTCACCGAATGTTCAATTCGGAATGATCACCGGCGTTTGTGTATAAATTTCCCCCACCAAATGATCAACAAAATGCGTTTGTGTATGTGCGTTACGCTCGTTCACCCTACAAAATGTTGGCTTGTTTTTACCATCAGGTCCCCTCAATGCCTCTCACTCTTCTTGCCCATATAACCTGTTTAACGCTCACTTTTAACGCTGCGTCTGAAAAAGCCCAGTGACCTGTCGTAAAACACTTTTCACAGGCATGGACCAAGGATGGATCCCTAGGCAAACCCATTTTAAAAATCTCCTTAAGATCTTTTAAATTTTACCCCACTTGACTACATTTAATGATTAAAATACGTATAATCACCCTCTATATAGGAAATCCCTTAAGAAATTGTTCACTCCGAAACTTTCAAGAGGCCATCACTTTTCTACATTAATTAATAGCTGTAACTTCAATAGATTTGGAGAAAACCCGCTGTGACACACAGACGGATAAGTATAGGTTGTAATTTCAATATTCTTGCATTTTGATACAAAACCTTTAAAAAATCTGATTAAGCCCTTTGCTTTGAAATCACAATCAACTATCCTCGGTGAGTTTTAAACTTTCATACTACTGTCTGGTGAAGCTGTTTGAAATCTTTTTTGTCCTTTTCAAGATGTTTAATGATTTTGACTTCTGCGGTTTTTGTGAAAATATGCTTTGAGGTACGGATGCATGGACAGATAGGACGTTAAACTTGCAAAACTTGCAAAGTCCAAAAAAAACGAAAGTAAAATTATATTTGCCAATGTCACTGGTCGTTGTTTAGAAAACAATTATTTATTTGAAATTGTTCAAAAATCATTTACATCCTTTCAAAACAATCAACGCAAATTATAATTCAAAGCTCGTTTTGCCGTTCGATAAATTTTATATCACTTAAGAAAAATTCCTACTCTAAAGTTTTGAGCAGGGTAGAACCGCTTTGAATTCGAATCCTTAAATGTGTTTTAACAATGGCTATGTTTGGCAAGTTATTGCGCCCAAGGGAAGAATAACATTACAGATAATTCATCACCCTCACACCTACATCCGAAGCGTAAAATAAATACATATTTAGCACGAGGCAATTTATCAAACGAAATTGAATATAAGGAAAGTGTTGAACCTTTTCTTCAGGAGGAGCATAACTGCGTGGAAGGGATTTTTTTCTCGCAAACATATGCTACCTAAATTGCTTCTAAATCAATCGAATTGTTAGGCTAGCTCTTGCCAACAAGTTTTCTTAGAAGGCAGTTTGATGCTTGAAAATGGAGTATCCACTACAATCCCAAAGATCTTATCTTAATGTCTGTAACGAAAATAACTTTCAAAAGATTGATTATAAAAGCGTTTCACATGTAGTCGACTTTGCATTCCGCCCAAGAATCCATTACATGCTGATACGTTACTCTCTTACTCAACTCTGTCCCATTCCCAATAAACTTTGCAGATGTAGGTCAAGTGGTCTTTAGTATAACATTTTGCTCGAAATATTTTGCAGATTAACAGGAAATTCTATTTAATACGAGTATATTATGATATTACAAATTTATCCGAAATAAAGATTGATGAGCAGTTTCTAGGAATGGGCCTTTATTTCAGCGAAGATGAAAAAAATTGATCGCTGGCTAAAGATTATTAGACTTTAGCAGTCAGAGCCATTGCCGCTATATATAAATTTGACTTAGTTTTGCCAAAAAAATTAAACTTTATAAAATTGCATTAATATGTACATATATAGTATATGTCAGTATATATATATATATATATATATATATATATATATATATATATATATATATATATATATATATATATATATATATATAGTATATGTCAGTATATATATATATATATATATATATATATATATATATATATGTATATATATATATATATATATATATATATATATATATCTACACACACACACACACACACATATATATATATATATATATATATATATATATATATATATATATATATAGATATATATATATAGATATATATATATATATATATAGATATATATATATATATATATATATATATATATATATATATATGGGTGTTTATATATATATATATATATATATATATATATATATATATGTGGGTGTTTATATATATATATATATATATATATACATATATATATATATATATATAAATATACCTATATATGCATTTATGTATATATATATATATATATATATATATATATATATATATATTTATATATATGTATATATATATATATATATATATATATATATATATATATATATATATATATGTGTGTGTGTATATATTTATATATATAAATATGTACATATATATGATAGGGGTACCGGTTTTCTAACAGATGGGGTAACTTGATTCTTATTCCAGTGATTCACCTTTCCAAATATGTGTTGGAAAGCTACTGTCATATAGTTTCAGAATCAGTATGTGTCATTCAGCTGAAACGTTTTTAGGGTTTTGCAAAATAATTTTGCTAAACCCAACTAGTTTCGCGACCTGTCTGTCCGTCCGTGTGTCACAGCACTTTTTCTCGCAAACTACTTAAGCTAGAAACATCAAATTTTGTATGCGAGTGTAAAGTGGTGCTCTCTTCGAAGTTCAACTACAAAAAATTTTGTAAGGTATTTTAGAGGGTCTCCCCATACAGGGGAGTGGTCCCGAAAAAAAAATTCATCAAAGATAGCCGATATGGGTATCAAATGAAAGGTCTTGATGAGAACTTTTCACAAATAGGTCTTTTTTGATACTTTCTGCTTCGAGGGACGCGCAGGGAGGGGAAATACACGAAAAATTTTTGTCCCCCCCCCCCCTTGCGACTAGACACCTGTGTTCCGAAATATCTGAAAAAAATTATTATGGTAGGTGTTTATGAGTACAACAAAAACAAATACCTTAGAAGTCAAAATTTGCTCAACTTTGTTAATAATAGTATGATATTCGAATTTGACATTTCCCCCAATAAAATCGCATCGTTACCCTTAAACTTACCGAAATTCGATATTTACGTAGTCCTACTGAGGGTTCTTTAACTTTAGAAGTTTGATGAAATTCGAAGGATATACACGGAAGTTATAGCCATTTGAAATTTCTCCAATTACAACAACAATAACACATGATTTTGGTATTTTATGGACTTTCCATTCAATCAGTCACTGCAGTTTTGATTTGATCTTCTTGAAAGTTTCCAATAAGGTCAATAACATTAATATTTTTGAGAATTCAGGATTTCAATGATTTTTGTCAGTTTGCAACAAAATAGCGCCCGTTGAAAATAGAAAAACAATGGATTTTCCTTTGAACGTGCACATCTCTTTGACATATTTCTTGACGTTACTCATTGCTGGTGACTGCATTTCTGAGAAGTTGGGTACAAACTCTGAAAATGTCGAATTTTGTGCCGAATGAAGTGTTTTTGCGGGGAGAACTTCTTCATTGAAGAAAAAGGCTGCCAAAAATCATCGTATTTTAGTGGAAATATATGGTGCACGTGCCAGAAGTGGTTTGCATGGTTTAAAAGTGGCAATTTGGACTTGGAGGATGATGAACGGCTCGGACAGCCAAAAAAGTTTGAAGATCACAAATTGGAGACATTGCTCGGCCATGATCCATCCCAAACTTGCAAAATCACTTGGCGTTGCTCAACAAACCATTTCTGATCGTCTAAAAGCAATTTTAAAAACCGCATCAATTTAGCGGTGCCCTAATATATATATATATATATATATATATATATATATATATATATATATATATATATATATATATATGTCTATCTATATTGTATATATATATGAATAAATTATATATATATATATATATATATATATATATATATATATATATACATATATATATATATATATATATATATATATATATATATATATACATATATATATATATATATATATATATATATATATATATATATATATATATATATATATACTGGTAAGTCTAAACAGTATTGAGAATTTTCTTGTCATTTTTTGATTGAATATTTCTTTTATTTGAAATGGAGTTTGTTTAGTACAAATTTTCCATTATCTTCGATGACCTTTTGCCATTTGTTTGTGTGTGTGTATGTGTAAATTACTTGATGTGAATAGCATGTATAACATGTTATTCCATCCATGATTTCATAAAATCTGTTAATGCCCTTTTTTGATGATACGTTTTTGTGTCTATTATTTCGAAAAAACTAGAAATGGCCTTATTTGAATCATGGTATCAATACTGTTTTTCTACTCTACAAAAACACAATTTTTTAGTTGGTCTAGCGAATGGTCATTGCTCTGCTTTAATTGATTTAATCATTAGACAATTTGGGCAAACAGACCTACACTCATGTCAGAAGGGTTTTGTACCCAACTTCTCAGAAATACAGACACCAGCAACGAATAAAATCAAGAAATATGTCAAAGAGATGTGTGTATTTGTTGTTGTTGTACTCATAAACACCTCCACCTTTAATTTTTTTCTGATTTTTCGGATCACAGGTGTCCAATCGCGAGGGGGACACAAATTTTTCGTGTATTTCCCCTTTCTGTACGCCCCTTGAAGCAAAGTTTGCCAAAATAAGACCTGTTTTGAAAAGTTCTTATCAAGACCATACCGGCCACCTTTGATGAATTTTTTTTTTCGGGGGTCACTCCCCTGTATGGGGAGACCCACTTAAATACCTCATAAATCTTTTTTGTAATTGAACTTTGAAGAGAGCATCACTTTACACTCGCATAAAAATTTGATGTTTCTAGCTTAAGTAGTTTCCGAGAAAAACTGCTGTACCCTCGGACGGATGGACGGACGGGCAGACAGATGGACAGACAGGACGCGATTTTAGTGGGGTCTTGTAAAATTATTTTACAAAACCCTAAAAACATTTTCATATCCCCTTAGGGACACTCTTCACCTGAAAAATATTGCAGAAATCTGTACAATAGCCTTATTTATCTTAGGAAAGAATAGTTTCAACAATCAAAGCTAATATATTCAGATTTCATACATACATACATAAAATGTTGTAAGATGTATCGACCCTTGAATAAACTAGTTTTTCACAAAAAATTGCTTAAAATATATTTGCTTTTATTATAGAAATCTGATTTATTATTTTATGTAGCGTAAACCAGATTTTCTATATTAATTTCAGTATTCTTCTTTTGTTAGGAGAAAAAATCAAAGTCTGCTACCACCTCTGTTATCTTAAAATTCTTTAAAAAAATTTTGCAAAATTAATTGTTTGATTTTCTTGCTATAAGAAATTTGTTTCTATGCATTTAGATTTACTTTCTTTCCGTGTATTTATGTAATTTATTTTTCCTGACATTCCTAAGAATATCGGCAAAAATTTTAGCGTCTGACTTGAGAGAAAGCCAATATGGTAGGAGAACCCTGCATTGTTGTAATATGAAAATTCAAGTGGTTATGACTTCATCAAATTTTGTTCGATTTTGATGAAACTCACGGGTTAAAAAAAACATATACTTGGCTAAGCAGATGTAAAATTTGATCAAATTTACGGGTGATGGCAAGGTTTTATTGGGAAAAATCTGAAATTTATAAATTTTACTATGATTAACAAGCTAAGCAAATTTTGACTTTAAAGGTATTTATTGTTGCTGTAAGAGCTACTACCTTCATAATATTTCTAGATTTCTTAGATTGCAGGTTTTCAGCGTGGAGTATGTTCATTCCCTCTTTCCCTCCACCCCTGGATCTTGATAGTACTGTTTCAAGATCTGTTTTGAAAAGTTCTGCCAGCAATATGAAAGGCAGTTATTATATGATGTGTTAGTAGAGTGGTGAATGGAGTCTGAGTCACACACAAAACCAGATTGATCATGTTCTGATCCAAAAACGTTGGGCCTCAAGCATACTTGACGTACGTATACACCGAGGAGCCAATTATAACTCAGATGATTACTTGATCAAATTAACCTATCGATGTCGTACGTCAAAGCGTATTCATCGAGGACCTGCCCACTACAAAAAAATTTGACATTAAAAGGCTCCAAACGGCGTCTGTGGGCAAAAATTTCCCGAACACTCTCGACAACCAGCTGGCTCCCATCTCAGCAGGCGCATCGTTAAACATGAGTAACAAGCTCTGGATGGAAATAAAAATGGCTATTAAGACCGTGGTAGAACAGACGATCGGACTTAAAGCCCGGTGCAAGAGGAATGATTGGTTCGATGATGAGTGCCAGAATTCGTTAGACAAAAAGAATCAGGCGTACAAAGAATACGTAGGTAGGATAACCAGGACAAAGAGAGAACACTATGAAAATCTCAGAAGGGTAGCGAATAAAATAATAAGGATTAAGAACAGAAAACACTATGACGACTAATTGAGAAGTATAGATGTAAGTATAGTGAGCAATAACACAAGACAAGCATACAAAGTAGTATAAAGCCTGAAAGGTGGCTTATAGCCCAAAAACATTCTCTGTCGTGATAACATCGGCAATATCATCGCTAATGAAACCAAGATTAAGAAAAGATGGATATCATATTTCAAGAAGCTCCTTAATCCTCCGCACAGCTCCAGAACATCGGAGCCTGTAGATGTCTGTGGAAAGCTTCCATTGACCCCACCAACTCTGGATGAAGTTTGTTCCATCATCGAAGCCCAAAAAAGTAATAAAACGCCGCGCATCGATGGGATTCCAGTCGGGCTCATCAAATATGGTGGCAGTAGTGTTCATAAAGCTATTCACAAAGTCATCCAGCACATTTGGCAACAAGAACATATGGCGAAAGATTGGAGCCAATCAATTATATTCCCTATCCACCGAAAAAGTGACAAGCTACAGTGCAAAAATTATAGAAGGACATCACTACTTTGCGCAGCGTTCAAAATATTTTCAAAGTTGTTAGAAAATGAAATCAAATCATACACCAACATGATTATTGGGGAGTATGGAGGTGGTTTTAGAGCAGGTAGATCACCAATAGACCAATTGTTCACAGTCAAGCAGGTACTTGAAAAATGCTAGGAGTTCAACATAGACGTGCACTGAATTTTCGCTAATATTAAGCAAGCATACTACAGTATTGATCGTAACGTACTGTACCAAATAATGCTTTACTTTGGCGTCCCCGCCAAATAAGTCCGTTTTACCAAAATGGCAATGACATCGACGACTTCCCAAGTTTGCATCAATAACCAACTTACCGATGCCTTTGAAACAAATATCGAACTAAAGCAGGGAGATGGGCTGCCCCTTGCTATTCGATTTGGCTCTTGAGTACGTCATAAGGAACCTACTTGTCGATACGTAAGGTACATTACTCTGCAAGTCGATCCAGATAGCAGCCTATGTGGATGACATCAACATTTTGTCACAGTCATTGACAACTGCCATAGAGCCCTTCCTGAAACTTGACAGTGTAGCAGAACCAGTACGGCTACAAATCAATGAAAACAAAGCAAAGTTCATGACGCAGTCGAGGCAAAATACCTCAAATGCGCAAAATATCACACTTGGTGAATACGGTATTAAAAATGTGAGCGAATTTGTGTATTTAGGCGCCAAAATGACGAAAACAGGTAATGAAAGAGGTTTAAGAGATGAATAAAAGAGAGAAAAATACAGCTCGCAAACAAAATATTTTATTCAGTTTTGACGATGTTGAAGACCAGCTGCATACACATGAAAACAAAGTTTCAAGTATACAAATCTGTGATAGGACCTGTGTTATGCTATGGGTGTGAAACATGGACCCTAATCCAAGCATCCGCAAATATATTCAACGCCTTTGAACGACGGGTCCTGAGGCGAATAATCGGAGCGAAGCTTGACGGGGACCAATGGCGAATTCGATACGACCATGGCTGAATGAAATTTTTGACGAACCGGAGGTCTCAACGATTGTAAGACTGTGGGATCTGCAATGGGCTAGCCACATGAACCGTATGGACGAAAAACGGATACTCAAAAAGGTATTCGTTGGCAGAACTGAAGGCCGGTGTCGAGTGGGGAAACCGAGGAAACGCTGGTCTGAATCGGTCGTTGGAGACAGTTCATCGCTGCTTGGATCAAAATTGGAGGACGCGGTCAATGAAAGGCGCTATTTGCAGGAAGCGGAGGCTCGGGAGGGGCTGTAGTGCTAAGAAGAAGAAGAATGGAGTCTGAGATAGATTTATTCATAAGTAAGAGGATATTTCCTTGTAGAGTTTTTAATATGCAAGATTATTTCTTTGTTATGATTTTGGAATTTCTCTCGAAATATTGAAATATATCATTCCATAGGATTTGTGGAAAATTTACCCCGTAATATAGGCTTTTTAGCAAAAGCCCAATATAATTTATTGAAATGGCTATGGGATAATGTAAGATATGTCTCTTTTTTGTATAATTGCCCAGAATCAAGGTATACATTTCATGTAAACATTTTATTTTAGTTATCTGACATTCCCAATTTTTAAATTTACAACTGGCTGAGTAGGAAGACTGAATCTAATTCCTAATCACAGCCATCACCTGGGGGTGGATGTAGTTGCACATAATCTCCAACGCCACCGAAATTTAGTTCTGGAAATACTTTTTCTGGCTTTATAATAGACTAAAATCGCATATATTAAAATAATTTTTAACTAGTTTTCAATGTTAAAATAGAAATTAGATAACTATCTATCATCACCCGATGGGTAAACAGTTTTTAAAGCCTGGAAGGATAATAAAACTCTGAGCAATTTCACTTGGGAGAAGCTCGTGGATGACATTGTAAAGACGTATGTAACTCACAATGCTTTCATGAAAGATAGGGACTAGCTGCAAATCTCTGACCAAATGGTGAATAAATTTCCAAGCGAAAGAATGGTAAAATATCAAATTATTCAAAAGATCAATCATATTGCGCAAGGATAATTATTTGCAATATCCACATTCAAAATGCCGACCGTTTATGGTAGTAGTTGAATCTAACGAAAATGATATTTTAAATGCATTTTCGGTGTTTTATGACCATTTTTAGGGTTTTGTTACAATAATTTTACAAAACCCTACTAGTTTCGCGACCAGTCTGTCCGTCTGTCCGTCCGTCCGTCCGTGTGTCACAGCAGTTTTTCTCGGAAATTACTTAAGCTAGAAACATCAAATTTAGTGTGTAGGTGTCAAGTGGTGATCTCTTTAAAGTCCAACTACAAAAAAAATTTTATAAGGTTTTTAAGGGGGTGACCCATATAGGAGAGTGACCCCCCGAAAAAAAAAAATTTCATTGAAGGTGGCCAATATGGGTATCAAATGAAAGGTCTTGATAAGAACTTTTCAAAACAGGTCTTAGTTTGGCAAAATTTGATTCGAGGGGCGCACAGGGAGGGGAAATACACGAAAAATTTGTGTCCCCCCCCCTCGCGATTGGACACCTGTGATCCGAAAAATCTGAAAAATATCAACAATGTAGGCCTTGATGAGTACAACAACAACAAATACGTGAGAAGTCGCAATTCACTCAACTTTGTTAGTAATAGTATGATTTATCGATTTTATGTTTTCTTGAATAAAATCTTGACTGTACCCTTAAATCCGATGAAATTCAGTACGTAGATGTATTTTTATAAGATTGATTCATTCTGCAAGTTTCATAAAGATTGAATAATATTTAGCGAAGTTATAGCGGTTTGAATTTTCCTGTATTACTATGGAACAATATGCGCTGCATTTATTACTATGGCAACATATGACTATAGAACAACATGCGCTTTTTACCGACTCAGAAACTACAGTTTTGCTAGGATTTGCATGAAAATTTCAGGAATGATAGGTGTCATGAATATCTTTGAGAATCGGTTCAGCTAGCGGTATCAGTAATCGTAAAACAAAATGGTGGCTGTTTTAAATGCGAAGATTGAATAATTTTGAGTTATTTTTTCCCAACTTCAACGTTTAAGGTGCATGCTTTGAACACTTGATTCAATTTAAGAAATGACTGTAGATAAGTACCTACAATTAATGCTCATAAGTGAAACAAGTCAAGGAGGTGGGAGAGAGCTCCTAGCAAAAGGGTTTTGTAACCATTCTAGAATTCGAAAAAATTGGCCATTAATCGATGATAACAGTACAGGAGAGTGGCCCCTGAAAAAAAATTCATCAAACGTAGCCGATATGAGTATGAAATGAAAGTTTTCATTGGAGCATTTCAAAACAGTTGTTAAACTGTCAGTTTTTGCTTCAGTGGGGCACAGGGGGGAAATACATGAAAAATGTGTTTCCTCCGTCGCGGATGGACATCTGAAATAATTATCAAGGGAGATATTTATGAGAATAACAATACCAAAAACCTCAGAAGTCGAAATTCGTTCAACTTTGTTAATAATAGTATGATCTTCGTATTTCATATTTTCTCCAATAAAATCGTCTTTGACATGTTTCTTGATTTGATTCGATCTGGTGACTGCATTTTGTAAATTGAATACAAAACCCTTCTGACATGAGCGTAGGTCTGTTTACCCAACTTTTTATAAAGTCAACACTGTAGTGGAAGCAATCTTCTGCACCTATAAAATAATTTGAGTATTCAATTTAAAATACCAAGAGGAATGCAAATTTACTGGAGAGTTTTTGCAAGCATTCTTCTTTAAAAATGAACTGAACATATCACCTTCAGTGTCAGGCTTCATTAGTGAAATCAGCTCTTTGTTAACCGAAATTAGGATTGAGCGTACCAAATGATTTAAAATTCACCATACCATTGTACTCGTAACTCGAATTTGTAGTGTACAACACAACGTAATGCACTTTATGTGAAAGAACACTAGAAAATGTCGATCAATTGTTTATTCAAAATAAATTCACTTATCATCTTAAAAGCATACAGCAATTTACTTGTCCATATCAAAATTGCCCGCGAATTTTTTAAAATTGTTCTGCATTTAAAAGTAATAGTAAAAATTCTCATTCAAACGACCAGAATATTGAAATAGGCAAAAACTATACTTGCGCTAATCAGGTCTCGCACAATCTTAGTACAAACAAAATTGAAGATGAAATAAGCCAAGATGTACCACATTGTAATTTTAAAAAAGAAAATTGGGAAGATTCTTTTTAAATTCTTGTGTACATTTCATTATGAAACTCAATAATCAAAGGCATTTAACAACAAAAGAAACTTCGGAAATTGTGAATGAAATATCTCACTTATTTGAATAAATTACTGGTGGAATTCTAAATTTTCTGAAGAGTCTTCTGCCAAGACAATCAGAAATCATAATTTTTTTTTTCCAATAAGAGGTGTTATTTTAATATTAAAAGAAAAATGCCATTTTTTAATATAAATAATCAAACGTTTATTTCATTACAAAAAAAGGGTATGTCGTTAGTAGTTAAAAATAACATCAGGCAAATTACTACCATGACCACACTTACAGGACCATATCGTTTTCATGAAATTATGCATAACCAAATCACAAAGTGGCTGCCTTAAGTCTTCGATAGCTTCACGAATTCCATCTTTGAGGTCTTGAATCGACGCTGGGCTGTTGGCGTAGATCTTCTCTTACACGTGGCCCCAAAGGAAGAAGTTGCAATGTGTTAAATCACAACATCTCGGTTGCCAGTTGTGATCACCTCTTCGAAAGATAACACGGTCCGGAAACTTTTCCCGTAAAAGATCAATGGTTTCGTTGCTTGTGTGGCACGTAGTGCCATCTTTTTGAAAGTAAATGTTGTCCAGATCAATACTATCCAATTCCGGCCATAAAAAATCATTAATCATCTCTCGATAGCGCAGTTCATTCACCGTAACTATTGCTCCAGCCTCATTTTTGAAAAAGTATTGTAAGGTCCAATGACTCTGCCACAAACCACACCCACCAGTCACACGTTGAGGATAGAGAGGCTTTCCAACAATAATTCTTGGGTTTTCCGAGCCCGAGATGCGACAGTTTTGCTTGATGACGAAGCCACCGAGGTGCGAAAGGGCCTCATCACCTCAAAATGATTTTTCGATGAAATTGCGGATCATTTTCAAACACAAAGCGAAAGATATTTTTCAAGATAGTAAGATCTCGAAGTGTACACCTCGAGAGCCCCAAGTGATTCGAAGCGTCTTAAGAAGTTTGCAATTGTGAAGCCGTTAGTAAATTATTGCGGCCTTTTAAAGTGATGAACGGATTGTAGGGATTCGGTTTGAACCATTGGTTGAATTTTGATTAAAAATGGTTAACAACGAAATAAGTTCAAGTGAAACATGTAATGTGTGCAGTATTTCATATAAATCAAAGTGCTCTAATTGCAGACAAGTATTGTTCAGTGGAACACTAGATGTGCGATTTGAAGAATCATAAGCCCTTTTGCCATCCATTTAAAGTGATTAAATAAACAAGTTCTCGAAACAGTTTCTTTGCAGTTTATCACATAAAATTAACCATACAGAGAGGAGAACGCTTCTATCAGAAGGGTTTTGTACTAAATCTACGTGTATGATATGCTGAGATCTTCGTTACGCGTCTAATGAAAAAAATATCCAAACCGCTTCGCGGATATGCATCTCATATTAAATGGGAAGTTTAAAGAAGAACCTTGAAAGTGGCTGTGTGGCGATCTGCGGATTAGGAAAAAACGAGAGCAATGTGGTTTTTGTGAGTAAGATTTGTGTGGTTCCGCCGAATGCGCATCGTTCTGGGGCATTTAGTAGAGAAGTGCAGACGACTGTAGTGGGATGTGAACGGCTAGTGTGTAGTGGGCAGCCGAAAGTGGAGTAGATAGAACGAGGGAGGGGACGACGTGAGCCGGGAAGTGATAGGACCACTAAAGCGAAATAAATTTTGCATGCGCGAAAGTGAGACGACACGATAAAAAGAAAATAAAGAAACGGTCTCGTGCCAGCAAGTGAAACTGTTTGACACACACGAGCGCACATAACGTGCGATAGAGTTGTTGTGTACTTACACGGGCAGCAGCAGTAAACACGACGAAGCGAAACACTTGTCCGTTGTCGTCGACGTCAACTACTGTCAATAACGAGCGAGCGAGTAAGCAGGCAGAGTTTCCAACTTTCCGACCAATTTATGTGGAATGGAATCTGCGGGATACGTGTACATGAACGGGGAAACAGTTAACTTGCCCGCAACTGGATACACAAGTGTACCATAAACAATGCTAAGTACGAATCCTTATGTACAGACAGCAACACTAGCAGCACCACCGATAGCAACTGTAATACCTCAGCAAGCAACCATAGCGTTCAAGAATTAGTTCCGCAAGTACACTTAGCACAACAAGCCCAAGTGACACAGCCAGGCATGCACGGTGCCGTATTTGAATATTCTACCGGAAACGGAACTATATCAGTAGGCGTGGATGGTCAAAATTATTACACAAGCTCGCAGGAGAGCATTTCATTACGGGCTTTCCGTCATGCGTGCATAAAATTGCGATTTGTATGTCAGGCTCATCTAAAAGTGGATTTTTTTATTACGTTCCTAGTGATATCCAATATAAAATGTATTAACTTCCCGTTCAAAAGTTATCTCCATATTCTGGCAATTATTTTTAAAACTGATGATAATCCTAAATTGTGTTTTGTTTTGTGCCCCATGCCCAGTAATTTAGAGGATACCGGCATCGTCATCGAGCGCTCGACGGACTATGTGGGGTAAGTACCCTTTTTATGCATTTAAATTTTTAAATGCTTTTACATTTAAATTTGCCGAATAATTCAATATATTTGTAGAGTAATTCACGTTCTGCAAAAGCCGTTGTTAAAGAGGCTCAATAATTTTTTTTATTAATTAGTCTTTGTTAGCTCTCTGTATAAAACGACTCTCCCAAGTTAAAAGACATTTATAATTTTCTTGAATTTTAATTTCCTTAGTAGTTTAAGTTGCCCACCATTGAAACGTATACTCCTTTGGTAACTATTTGTCTAAAGTCACATAATAAAAACAAAAATTTGAAAAATTATAGAGTAAAATAAACTGGTGATGATTAATTGTATGAAACCCTGACATAGCTATTATAATTATTGAATTATTAGTATGGATTATTAATATTATTAAATTATTCTTATTCTCATATATTTGGAACAAACAACAAACTCAAAAAAAAAAAAGAAGTAACAAAAGTAAGAAAGCAAAACATTCAGGAAATAAAATGAACTAAATTGTTACTTTCTTCTATGATAAGCAAAAAATCAGATTTTGTCTTTATATTATTATATAAATAAAAAAACATGTCTAGTTAAGGGAAAATATTCGGTCTTTCCATTTTTGTTCCTTTGACCGGGTATAGGACCCGGCACTGTGGCAGGCTCTCACCACCAAACATGAGCCAGCCGCCGGGTAAATACTAACCTCCTTTGTTTCAGGTGATTTCGCGGGTTGAGTGGCCCGAGCAAGAAGCCTCTTGATGGCATAGGGTCGTGTAATCAAATTACATAATTCTATGGCATAAATTGGTCTCCGGGGCACTTCTCCTCTGATGTGAATGCTCATGCAAGTTATGTTGTATGAGTTTTCCACTCAGAAGGGAAATACCTGGCCACTGCAACATTAATGGATTTTGATCCGGTTGGGCGGGTGCGAGGGTGCTCCATCACCACCCGGTTGCCCCTCTCTTATTTGTGGGCCATGAACCTCATCGAGTAACGACGAAGCTACCCTAAGTCTGCCCATTTTTACTTGTTTCACTTGTTCTCTGAACAATTCATTTCCCCTTGTTATGGTTGCCTACATTTTCTTCTTTTATGTGACTTCGGTCGCCTTTCTTTTTCGACCCCAGAAATTCGTGAATGCGAAATTCTTTGTAGTGGGTCCTTGTGCTGGGGGAATGAACCCGCCCCACGATACCGCAATGCTAGCCTGCCAGCGCATTCACGCGTCCCCGAACAAGGGCATTCTCGGCAGATATCTACACCTTCTTCTGCCGAGGCAGCAGACCATCGCTGCAGTCCTTCACGGACATTGGAACTTAACAATTCACTACAGTGACATCTACTACTATAGGGGGCGATTCAAAGTAGCACCTCTTATTGGAAAACCCTTTATTTTTCAAAATGTAAATACCGAACACAAGATTAATAAATTTCTAGAGACACAAAAAATTTTCTGATATCCTCATAAATTTCTAGTATCAAGTTCAGTGTGTAAACAATTAAAAAAGGGAATCTAAGTTTAGAAAACGTTGAACTAAAAGGAATCATGCTCGATATTGAGTTTCAAATGAAATCTTTTTTTGAACTGCCAGAAATACTGGACCAGACGTTAACCCACATGGGTAAGCTTTCCAAAGAAACTAATCTTATAAGTAATTTCATTCAAGGAACCTTATGGAAAAATATGACAGCCACACACAATGATAGAATAAATATAGCGTATTTTATACATAGTTTAATGATGATTTTGAAATAAATTATCCTATTGGTACTCATTCACGTATCCAAACTGATGCAGCTTTCTACATTCAATTTCCTACGATCCCTGATCAATATAAAAACTCGCATTTAGATTATATTTTTCCCGCGATGTTTATTAAATCTGAAATTGTCAAAAAAATTGGAAACAAGAAAAATAGAAGGAATAGAAATTAACACCCTTACTAAAAAAAGAAGAGTACATTTTATTTTAGCACTTATCGTCGGTAATAATCTTGTCTTAAATCGAATTTCGGGATTTTCAAGAACATTTTCCCATGCTTATTTTTGCCGATTATGTTTGTTATGTAAAGAGAAAACGATATCATCAATCGTTGAATGTAAATATATGTTGCGTTCAATTGAAAACTATAATAGGCACATTGAAGCATTAGACTATGATTCTTCAGGAGTATATGAGAATTGCATTTTTAACACACTGCCTTCATTTCATGTAACACAAAATTATGCAGTAGCTCTTATGCATGACGTTTTCGAAGGAATCATTTTGTATGGACTATTAAACTCCTTACAGTATTTCTTTAAAAAAAGCTACGTTGATTTAAATTATTTAAACTATCGCATCAGAAATTTAGATTATGGTGAATTAAATATTCGCAATAAATGTGAACCGATTAAGAAACAACATTTGAAATCGAAAAAACTACATTTTTCAGCGCATGAAAGTGTAACATTTTTAATTTATTTTTCGCTATATGTTGGAGACTACATTCCTCATGGGGACGTTGTGTGGAAATATACAAATATATTGTACAACCTGGTTCAAATGTTATTATTACCATCGTTCATTTATGAGGACGTTGAAAATTTGAAGGCTAAATTTTCAGAACACCATTCGTTATATACATACTTTTTAATGATAGCTTAAACCCTAAACACCATATTCTGACACATCATGATATTTTTCCGTGATTATTCAATCCGGACCACCAAAGTATTTGTGGGCAATGTGATTTGAATCCAAACATCGAGAGCTCAACGATCTACTAATGTTTGCGCTCCTCGTAAAAATTTAGCACTTTCTGTGGCAAAAAAAGTGCTATGAAGTATAGTTACTTTTAACTACAATATAAATTCGACAAAACTATTGATATAGAATTTTTTAATGAAAAAATCTGCAATAAAATCGGGAACAAAGAATACTCAAACTCAATCGCATCATTATTAAATAACAAAAATTATGTAATTAATTCTTATTCAAAAATTACAATTAGAAGCATGGAGTATAAAAATAATTATTTATTCAACTTGTTAGAACAATTTTTCAAAATAGTTGATATTATATCAATAGCATCAAAAGGAAGCAAGAAATATTGTTTAATATTAAAGAAAGTAGACATTCTTGAACATTTGAACTGTTTTATTGTTGGTGAAGAGTTTGATATGTATTAAATTATGGATATTGAGAATTTAAACACAGCGAAGCCAATTAATTTAAATACTTTGCCAGATGGTAGAAGATACTTCAAACGAAGGAATTTGTGAAATAATGAATTGATATGTTTTATTTAAAATAATAATGAATTATACGATTTAAAAAATGTATACAAAACTAAAATTGAACGTAAAAGATGTTTTATTTCACTTAACAGTGAAATAAAAAATATAAAATGTTACCTTTTTTCAGAAAGGAAAGAAAGATTCAAGAAATATTTTCTTCTCATATGCATCCCGAAAACCTACTTAAAACAAATATTCACAGGATGGAATTGAGAACGTGTTTCTTACAATGAAGCAAAATTTACTTATCTTATGCGCAATTTTCTTGTTATGATTTACAAGGTGTCAAAACAATCACGATTAAAATGATCCTTACTTTCTAGCTACTTAAAAAAATAGGAATCAAGATGAAACTATACTTTCTACATTTGATTTTCTGGAGTCATACTCGAACCACTCGAAATGATCCTTTAATTACCTAGCTCAAAATCGTTCTCTATTTTCTTGAAATGGTTGTCTATTTCATTGGATTTTAGAAATTTTTTCGTTCCATGTATCTTCAAGATTCTGTTCACGAAATGATATAAACGTATATCATATTGTAGCAATTGAAGCAAAGAAGGGATTTCTTTAAACGCATTATGTAATATGCATATCTTTGAAGTGTTTTTGTTGCGTAGCGAAAGCTCCTGCATACTTTATCATAGGTTGAGTACAAAATCTTCCTGACAGGAGGATATTTTTGTATTCTCAACTTGTTCCAAAAATAATTCCCGCATTGAAAAACAGATGAATTGCATGTGAATAACAATTTAGGAAATTATTCGGAAAAATAAATTCCTGTATATATATATTGTATAATATCAATATTTCAGAATCACGCCGCCTGAAATTTACAGCAATCACTAAATCTATATCGAGTTTTCTAATTCGAATAACACAATGAGTGAAAAAGAGAATTTTTAGGTCAAAGTTTTAAATTTCAAAAGAACAAACGATCACAAAAAATTCGATGGTATGCAAAAGTTTCAAAATATGCTTTACTTGTACTAAATTTTCGTTAAAAGTTTTCCTCATAAAATCTAATGATATTCCGGTTTCTAAGGCTTTTTGTAAACAAGATTCAAAAGTAGCTTTTTTATTTCTGAACGGATATAAAATAAAGTTCTTAGACCTCTAAATCATATTGTGCTTAGTCAGGTTCATAAATAAGAAAATATTTAAAATTTTATACATTCCACTAAATGGAAATCATACTAGCTTTAAATTTTAATTCTTTTCCACTATATTTACATTCAAATGTTTTTTCCTGTTAGTAATTGCTAAATTTACACAAGTTTTAATGAGAATTCTAGTGGAAAAAAGACGTTTTTAAGGAGTTTATAAAAAATGTTTACAATAACGTACCCTACTTACATATTTATCACACAATTTTTTCAAAAAATATGGGTTAAGCAAGGAGCAGTAAAGCTATGAAAGCTTTATGCTTAAATGTTTTCTTCAAAAGATTCAAGATGAATAAGACTAGGATATGACCCAGTTTTCACAAAAATTACTTAAGTGAAATGTGCTTGGAGTGATAGATCTACAGATATACTAAGGCTACAGGTACAGTGAAGTTAAAATGCGCTTACCTCTGCTAGGTTAATCTTTCATTTCAAATGAGTCTCATGATAATCAACAAAGTTGAAATCCTTTGAGGTTTCTTCTATTACAACAGCTAAAACACAAAACTATGGAATTCAAACAACAGATATCTTTGCAGATTTGTTCACTGAATATTTTCAATCCTATGACATACTTATGCATCTGTTAGGTGTGCTATTAGCATAAACTATTTATTGACTCCATTACTGAATGGCTTAGGAGAAACGTTTCTATTTTTATAATTGATACAGAACCCTTCTTATAGAATAATGCTGCATTTTACTTAACATGACCTCCTTATACGAATCGAATGCCCAATGATTCTTTGATTCATTTATTTTTATATAAATTTCAAAAACTGATCTTCATGATATATATACATATATAATTGCAAAAGATGAACCAATAAACAACTCTCAGAAGCCTAAAATGACTTGTTTGACTATTTACTTGACTACTTAGCATGTACAAATGACATGCTCTTAACGTCTTCATTATTCTTCAGCAAATTTGATTGATGCCTGGAAGTAAGTAATTAAGATTATGGAAATATTCATGAAAGGAAATGATATCACAATTCATCTTGTTTGTTCTAACTCATTGTCGTGAATGCTTGTCTACTTCCTCATCGAAATTTTTCTATGCAAGTAAATACATTGTACGATGATTTGTGTAATTTGTATTCTCACTGGAGCACGATTATCCAATTGTGGACTAATCGAGTCCGTAAAAATATGCGTTGCATACATGCGGGATGTTTCACGAAATGTATTGCATTTCTTCCATGAAATTTCTTGTCTTCGCCGCTTGTATAGATTTTATTGTAGCATATGATCAAATATTCACTTCTGGTGTGCGCAAGCACTAATTGAATTAAGAATGTGCTCTCAATTGTAACCCTGGTGCTACAATCCTTGTCCAATTTAGAAGTTAAAGAATCTTGGGCTAATGATTTCGCTGTATGAGTGCGTCAATTGAATGAATGGCCCAGAGGTCTGAGTACAATTAGATTTATTCACGGGGACATCTAATTTATGTTGAGCAAGCAATAAATGATTCGCTTATGAGAAAAGATGCTTCTTAAATTTATTTTGCTATTTGAACATTTCCATTGGATACACAATGGAAAACATTTTTTTAGATAATAAGCTATTTCAATGAAATTCATAATCTCGTAAAAACACAAAAGATACAATAATGTCATCCTCAGATGAAAAGTAATTTCCTCATATAAATTCATATTTTGAAATAATACCAGATAATTAGGTCTTTGTAAAAAAAATTTGACAAAGAGCTACTAGTTTCACGACCTGCCTGTCCGTGCGTTACAGCTAATTTCCTCAGAAACTATAGAAGCTAGAATGCTCAAACTTTGTGAAAAGGTCAGAAGTGATGGTTTCTCAAAAGTTAAGGTCTTACAAAAAATTTAATAATTTTTAAAGGGGGTCCCCCCTAATAACGAATTAACCCTTAAACATATATTTTAATCGAAGGTAGTCAAATGGGGTATCCAATGAAAGGTATTGGTTAGGACCTTTGGAATATGAAATAAATCATTTTATGAATTAGGGGGTCCAGAGGAAGGCAAATGACCAAAAATTTCTTGAGAGGTAAGAAACCCGAAAAACCCAGCAACCCGCACAAAAATCACCATAAAGGTTAAGGAGATGCATTTGACTGACTATTGGCCAATCACCATACCAAAGCATTGAATACTATAGTCGAACCTCTACCCGCCTTCACAATCACTTGTCTAGTCTTCCCCGAACCATTTAATGCATTGCTGATGACGAGCAGAAAACCTGCTTGAAATGAATACATTGTATGAAATAAGCCAAAACAAGTTGGGTAGATAGACCTACTCTCGTGTCAGAAGGGTTTTTACCCAACTTTCGAAATGCAGTCACTATCAACGAGTAAGGTCAAGCAACATGTGACAGGAATGTGCACGTTTAAAAGAGAATTCATTGTTTCTCTATTTTCAACGGTCGCCATTTTATTGCAAACCAACAAAAATCACTCAAATCATGAAATCTCAAATTGTATTTATGTTATTGATCTTATTTGAACATTTCAAGAAGACCAAAACAAAACTACAGTGTCTGATTCAATGGAAAGTCCATAAAATACCAAAATCGTGTTTTTGTTCTTGTAATTGGAGAAACTTCAAACGGCTATAACTTCCATAAATATGATTCAATTTTCCCTAAACTTACAGAGTATTATTTTGTTGGTGTGGTAAGGAGGTGAATGCCATTTATGCACAGAGTGTGGGACTCCCATGCGTGGCTGGACTACCCACTAAACACCTCCCCTGTCAACCTGAGAACCCAGCCTGGAACCGTTTGACACATTACTTTGGGCCAGGTCTCGTTTTGTTATGCCGTGGGGCGCCTTCAAGCGGAGGAGTTCCTTTTCTAGCGGGGGCAAAAAGGGGAAGAGGAAGTGCCAGAAAAGCGATCCCCTAGCCCCAGCGCCTCCGGCTGCTGTGAGTCCCTTTTATATTTTAGGGCTTCCCGAACATAATGTGCGTCCTGGTTCCATTTGTCAACCGATTCGAGCATCATCGCAACTATATTATCCGGGGTGAGCCCTCCCGTCTCTCTGTAGAGTTCCGTTCGCATCCTGACCCATTTTGCACACGCAAAAAATATGTGACAGGCATTGTCCTCCTCTCCTGGGTAAAACTGACAATCGGGAGATCTTGACTTACCGATCTTGTGTAGGTAAGACTGAAAACACCCGTGCCCGCTCAAAAGCTGGGTCAGATAGAAGTCAGTCTCACCATGCCTTCAATTTAGCCACGGTCTCACATCTGGGATGAGGCGCGCACTCCACCTTCCCTTCGTGGAATTCACCCAAGACTACTGCCAATCGTTGAGCGAGCGCTGTCTTTCCTCGCGGACAACCATCTCCCTCGCATCCTCATTTCGGTGCAGGTAAATAACGCGGCTCTCTCTAGCAAGGAGGGCGACAGGTATCACGCCTGCAATCACTCTCACCGCCGAGTCGGAGACTGTTGGATACGAAGATGCAATTCTCAGTGTTCCTCTTCTCTGTACCTTTGCCAAACGTTTTCGGTATACCTCCTTGCTGAGAGCGTCACCCCATACCTCTGCTCCGTACAGTAGCACTGACCCTACAGCACTCATCAAGAGGTGTCTTCTTGATGGGCTGGGTCCCCCTACGTTGGCCATAAGTCGACTCAGAGCCGATATTCCCGAAGCAGCCTTCTCAGCCGTTGCCCTGATTTGCTCAGAAAAACTCATCTTTGAGTCGATCAGTAGCCCCAGGTACTTCACCGCTGGCTTTGATTCGATTTGTATGTCTCCGATACTGATCATCCTTACCCTAGGGATTCTCTTTTTTGTCAAGATGACCACGTCGGTTTTCTTCAGTGCTAAACTCAGCCCATGAGCAGTCATCCAGTCCCTCACTCGGTGCATTAGCATACGTAGCCTAAGTTGTGCTTGTTCAACGGTGCGTCCGGCGACCAGAGCCGCAACATCATCCGCATAGCCGACCAAGCGCGGCTCATCTGGCATCTCAAGTCTCAGTAGCCCGTCGTAAGACATGTTCCACAGGTCCGGACCAAAGATAGATCCCTGGACAACACTCGATGTAATTTCCATCCTTCGTAGGCCCTGTGTCGTGTCGTAGAGCAGGCTTCGGTCCTTGAGGTAGTTCCTCAAAAGCCGCATTAGATATTCTGGAACTTGAAAAGAGTTTTCCAGCGGGTCCAGAATATCCACCCATCTAGCGGAGTTGAAGGCATTCCTGACGTCGAGTGTCACCAACAGGACGATCCGTCGCTTGGTGCGACTATATGCCTCTGCCTTTTGGACCACGTTCACTACCTCTGCAATCGCATCAATGGTATAACGTCCTGCTCTAATTCCGTACAGCCGAGGAGATAGATCCCCAGCAGCACGAATCGCGTCAGTGAGTCTTCTCTTGATGAGTTTCTCTAGCACTTTTCCAGCCGTGTCTAGCATGCAGAACGGGCGGAATGTAGACGACGATTCGGGATTTCCCTTCCTCTTGCTGATCGGCGCGAGCCTCGCCACCTTCCATCGTACCGGGAAAACCCCGTCCCGTAGGCAAGCGTTGAATGTGCTGAGCAGCAAGTCAGGACAACTTACAACTTACTGAGTATTAAGACCTTTTGTAAGACTACTTACTTTCATTGGGTTTAAGTGCATCCATACAATTTTTTCGATGTTCATACTATTATTAAGAAAGTTGAGCGAGTTTTGACTTCTAAGTTTTTTATTAATTTGTACTTACAACCAACTGCCTCCATAATTTTTTCACCAAAAAGTAGCAGTTTACGCTCTGTTCTGAAAAGTTCTCATCAAGACCTTTCAATTGATACCCATACTGGCTATCTTTGATGAAATTTTTTTTCGGTGGCCACTCCTCTATATGACCCCCTTAAATACCTTGCCAAATTTCTCGTAGTTGTACTTTGAAGATGGTACTACCTTGCACCTACGTACAAAATTTGATGTTTCTAGCTTATATCGTTTGCGAGTGACCTACGGAAGGACAGACAAGAAACGATTTTTTTTTTAAATATCATTTACCCGGGGAATTTAAATTACAATTCCAGGGTACTTCGTTGTCACAATTTGTATATATATATATATATATATATATATATATATATATATATATATATATATATATATATATATATATATTTATTTATATATATATATATAGAGGAGAGCTGGTTATAACGGACAAGTGACCAGAAAAAACATCTCCATCGGAAAAGCATCGGAAGCAACGCTTAATGTTTGCGAAAGAATACCTTACTAATGATGATAACAGTACCAACACTGATGCCGAGTTCAGTTAAAATGTCTCGAACATTCATCCTACGGCAAATGTTGTCTCGTGTGATGTTGGTTCGCGGTCGATGATCATGCGGCTCATTCTTGACCATCCTTGAATGCTTTGGCCCATTTAACCACAGCAGCCCAACTCAGTTACTCACTAGCTAACTAATTTCGCAAACACAGAAAAGTTTCCGTGTTTTTAACGCGTCCGCTCCTAAAAAATGTATGACAATACGTTTTGCAACGGTGGTTGGCAGTTGACGTTCATTCATGGTCGTAGCATGGGCATGAAATAAGCACTCCTGATGAAAACTATGACACAGAGTTAGTACGGAACCCAGCGACCACATACACAAGCCACAACCTTCACAACATACATGCGCGCCAGCTACAGCGTTCGTCTCCATCATATTTGAACCTCCTCGTATGTGTATATATACATATATATATATATATATATATATATATATATATATATATATATATATATAAATCTACCAGGTACCTCTCGGTAGAACATTCGCCAACGTACGAGAAATGGGTGAATAGGTAGAGACCCTATATAAAGGCGAGCTGAATGAATGGGGGGAATCATTCATTCGACCGCGATAAGAACTGCGAAAGTGTGTTTCGTAATAGTGAAGTAATTTAGAAGACAATTGCGATAGTAAATTTATGGACAAGTGTTAAATTTAATTTTAATAGTGAAAGTTAAAATTAGTGAAAGTGTTAACTGATTATTGTGCATTTTATTTAATTAAATAAACTCTTTTAACTTAAATTAAAAGACACTTTCACTTTCCCGGAACGTTAAAATTATAGGCCGCGAACCAATAACACGCGACAGTGGTGTCAAGAAGTAAGAAAGAAAATTTTGGAAGTGAAAACCATTAAACATTTTTGAAGTGCACAATAGTGAGAATTAACGTGGATACTGGTAGAAAAATAGCAGAAAACAATAAAAATGCCAGGAAATTTGCATTTAAAAATTAATCAATTGAGTATATCGGAGCTCAAAGAGGAGTTGGAACAACGAAATCTGGCCACACAAGGTACAAAGGCCATACTGATTGCACGCTTGCGCGACGCGATCGAGTCGGAAGGCGGAAATCTGGATTCGGGTGAGCTCTTAGATGCAGAAAAAGGCGCAGAAGGTGGAGAAGTAGAAACACTAAAATCAAAGTTGCCAGAAAATGCGCTAATGCAAATGTTAATGCTGATGTCATCCAGTCTGACTGCGAAGCTAGATGAACAGTCATCCAATTTAACTACGAAGCTAAATGAACAATCAGCGAAGCTAGACCAACAAACGTTCGAAATCAAGGCAGACATCAAGGCAGACATCGCACAGAAGCTGGAGAAACAGTCAACTGATTTGAAGGCAGATTTGGAAAAACAGTCTACCGAAATAAAAGCAGAGCTCAGTAGTCTCAACAACCAAATTAAATGCGTCGAGGAAAAGGTATACCAGGTCGAGGAGAGAGTCAACCATGAGATCAGCCAGGTCGAGGAGAGAATCAACCATGAGATGGAAAACATGAAAAAAGAATTGGAAGCAGCGAAGGCAGTAGTAACCACCTCACCAGCCCCGCTTATAACCGCAGCGCAAAGCACATCCAGAAATGTGCAAGTACCAATATTCGATGGGCAAACGGTCTACAGTATTTACAAGACCCAGTTTGAAGCTGCCGCAACGGCAAATCACTGGAATGAGCAGGAGCGAGCAACTGCACTGATTCTTGCCCTAAGAGGCCCAGCTGCCGAACTTTTGCAGACGATCCCCGTGGAATTGCACTCAAACCCGAATGCTATAATGAATGCGCTCGACATGCGTTATGGAGACGATCATCTAAAGCAGATTTATCGGTCACAGCTAAGGCATCGAATGCAGAAGTCTGGTGAAACCCTGCAGCAGCTAGCCCAAGACATTGAGCGGCTGGCACTTTTGGCTTATCCAGCCTACGACCCAGAACATCGAGATGATGCAGCGACAGAAGCATTCATCAGCGCACTAAAGGACCCGGAATTGCAACAAGCCGTGCGGTTAGCTCAAAAGCAAACGGTTAAGGACGCACTGGCTTATAGTCTGAACTTTGAGGCAGCGAAAAATGTGACTCGTACCACTGCCCGGGCTCGTGAGGTAGTGACAGACAAGTGCAGGTGTGAGCGCGTCAAAATTGAGCGAGACCCGCATGTAAATGGTGCGCCTAGATGCTGGAATTGCGGAGAAAAGGGGCACCTGCAAAGAGACTGCAAGAAGCGAAGAAAACCGAGATATTGTCCAGGGTGTGCAGCTAGAAGGAGATCCAGACCGAGTCAGGAGCCCAGAATGGAAGCCCTTCAAACAGAGGGGTCGGGAAATATGTAAGAGCCAACTTCGTGGGGCAGAGGTTGGCTAGGAGGATCGACGTCCCCAGCACCACCATCACCGTGTCAAGACTACATCGTGGAGAAGCGGACTTATGCCTTCCGGGTCAAGCTGACGGAGAACACTGCACCATAACAATCGACACTGGTGCAACCCGATCGATTATCCGACCAGACCTAGTTAGACAGCAACAACTTCACAAGGGCAGAATTTTCTCACTACGGACAGCTACGGGAGAAACTGCACCTGTTCATGGAGAGGTCAACCTCCAGATACAGTTGGGAGACCTTGTGTTCCGACATAATTTTCTGGTCGTGAACATTATGGATGACTGCATTCTCGGAATGGATTTTCTGCGACCACATAGAATCACGTTGGATTTCGGCAAACGTGTATTGAAATGGCAGAATGTCGAAGTACTGATGGAGGATCCCAGCGTCCGAATTCCCAAGATGAATGTAGTGGTATGTACTGACACTGATGTACCGAATTCTTCCGAAAGCATTGTATGGGCCAAGCTTGATGGTGATTCTGGAGACTACCAATCTTATCTGATAGAGCCAACGACGACGTCTGCATTACGCAGTTTGATTGTAGGACGATGCCTTGTAAGACCTTTAAGGAACGGATATGTGCCGGTTAGAGTCCTTAACACCGCAGACTCAACTACGAGCATCAAAGCGGGAGAAGTCATCGGCAGCTGCCAGCCTGTTTCCACCATCACCTCTTTGGAAGCTACTCACGACCATCATTGGAAAAGGAGGCAAGACACAGACAAAGCCCGGGAATCCACGTCTGCAATATTGAAGCAGGTCAAATTGCCAGTGCAGCTATTCAAACGAGCCTCTCATCTGGTCACCAAGTACAGTGACATCTTCTCAACAAGCCCGGATGACCAAGGCCGAACGAGTATGATAACTCACGTCATAGATACACAGGGAGCCAAGCCGATTCGACAAGCACCGAGACGTCTCCCTATAGCCAAACAAGGAGAAGTGAGTGCGCTGATCTCGGACATGGAAAAACAAGGCGTTATTGAACCTTCTGTCAGTCCATGGGCCGCGCCTGTAGTTCTAGTCAAGAAAAAGGATGGTAGCACTCGCTTTTGTGTCGACTATAGGCAGCTTAACGACGTCACTAAGAAAGATAGTTATCCACTCCCACGCATCGATGACATCATGGACACTTTAGCCGACGCAAAATGGTTTTCTACACTCGATCTCAAGAGTGGCTACTGGCAGGTAGAAATTGACAAGAAGGACCGAGAGAAGACCGCATTTTCAGTTGGGACCGGATTGTGGCAATTTGTTGTGATGCCGTTTGGGCTTTGCAATGCTCCAGCCACTTTCGAACGCTTGATGGAATATGTGCTACGTGGTCTAACCTGGAAAACCTGCTTGGTATACCTAGATGACATCATCGTCATCGGTAGAACGTTCGAAGAGCATGTGCGGAACTTAGAAGAGGTTTTCTCCCGATTACGACTGGCAAATTTGAAACTTAGTCCCGAGAAGTGTACTCTCTTCGCAGATGAAGTAAAATACCTGGGACACGTCGTATCAGCAGAAGGGGTCAAAACAGACCCTGAGAAAATTGAAGCCGTGAAAAGCTGGCCAACACCAAACAACAAGCGCCAACTACGAAGTTTTCTGGGTCTGGCGACCTACTATCGAAGATTCGTCAAAGACTTTGCCAAAATAGCTAAGTGTCTCCATCAGCTAACTGAGAAAAATCGTCCGTATGTCTGGAATGAACAATGCCAGACAGCCTTTGAGACCCTGAAGGAAAAGCTGTGTGAATCACCCGTGCTGGCGTATCCGAAACCCGGAAAAATGTTTGTAGTTGACACCGATGCAAGCAACGGCGGTATTGGAGCTGTACTCTCCCAGCAGATCAATGGCGAAGAAAGAGTCCTCTCTTATTACAGTCGAGTTCTCTCAAAAAGTGAGAGGAATTACTGCGTGACCAGGAAGGAGCTATTGGCTATAATAGAGGCCACCAAGCAGTTCCACAAGTATCTATATGGCCAGAAATTTGTTCTTCGAACGGACCATACATCACTGAGATGGTTGCTCAACTTCAAAAACCCCGAGGGACAAGTTGCGAGATGGATCGAAAGATTGCAGTCATACGACTACGAAATTGTTCATCGGAATGGCGGAGTTCATGGAAATGCTGACGCCCTATCCCGCCGTCCATGTCCCGCTAACTGCAAGCATTGCCGACGGATTGAGGAAAAGGAACCGCTCGTTGATCTGCGATTGATAACGGCAGAATTCGATGAAGGGTGGTCATTGGAGGAGATTCGAAACGCCCAGTTAGCCGATGAAGACATCGGACCATTGCTCGTATGGAAGGAGACGACTGGGCGACCTGAGTGGAAGGATGTTTCAATGCATGGCGCAACCCTGAAAAGCTATTGGGCACAATGGAACTCCCTTCAGGTGGAGGGTGGCGTACTCAAGCGGAAATGGGAAACGGCGGATGGTAGCTCCTATAGGATGCAAACTATACTTCCCAAAAGCCGAATCTACGATGTGGTTAAGGAAATGCATGAAGGATCCTCGGGAGGCCACCTGGGTGTTAACAAGACCTTAGCGAAATTGCGGGAACGGTTCTACTGGCTCCACGCTCGAGAAGACGTAGAGGACTGGTGTCGCAGATGCACAATTTGCGCTTCCGTCAAAGGCCCAAAGCGACGACTGAGAGGACAAATGCAAACCTATAACGTAGGCGTGCCATTCGAAAGGATTGCTGTTGACATCGCAGGACCCTTTCCTGAAACCGATTGGGGAAATCGATACACGCTGGTTGTAGCCGATTATTTCAGCAAGTGGCCCGAGGTCTACCCCATTCCCAACCAGGAAGCAACTACCGTAGCTGAACAGCTAGTGTTAAATTGGGTCAGTAGGTACGGCGTACCTAGCGAATTACATTCAGATCAAGGCCGAAACTTTGAGTCACTAGTTTTTGGCGAAATGTGTGAACTACTGGGAATACGGAAAACGAGGACAACACCGCTGCATCCCCAATCCGATGGAATGGTCGAACGGTTCAACGGCACGCTCAATAAACATCTGGCCAAGATGGTTGACGAGAACCAAAGGGACTGGGACCGACATATCCCACTATTTTTGATGGCGTACAGAGCTGCCGAACATGCATCGACGGGCCAAGCCCCAGCCAAAGTCATTTTTGAAAAGACTATTCGTTTGCCAGCCGATATAAAGTTCGGAACACCCCCTGAGACACCCCAAACGGTCTCGGAGTACGCAAGTGATCTAAGACAACGGTTGAACCAGATACATCGGACAGTGCGAAAACACCTCGAATCGGCTACTGACCGCATGAAGACCAGGTATGCTCTAAAGGCTAATTCTACTGGCTTCCAGCAAGATGACTTGGTGTGGCTTTATAACCCGCAACGGCGAAAGGGTAGGTCTCCAAATTTGCAACATAATTGGGAGGGACCATACCGAGTTACAAAGCGAATCAACGACGTCGTATACCGAATACAGGAACATCGTAAGCCGAGAGCTAAAATGAAAATCGTGCATCTGGACCATCTTGCCTCATATTACACCCAGGGAGAATTGACTACAAATAGCGACACATCTTTTCGGGGCGAAAAGAACTGAGGTGGGGGCAGTGTTACATGTACAAATAATTACATGTACAAATAATTCTGCGAGCTGCTGTCGCAATTGTTTTCACAACAATGAAGAACACGAATTCACTCGAAACCACGAGAACCCAACAAGCATGATCAACATCTGCAAGTGACGTCACTCCATTCATTAAATTTGCTCGAATCTACCAGGTACCTCTCGGTAGAACATTCGCCAACGTACGAGAAATGGGTGAATAGGTAGAGACCCTATATAAAGGCGAGCTGAATGAATGGGGGGAATCATTCATTCGACCGCGATAAGAACTGCGAAAGTGTGTTTCGTAATAGTGAAGTAATTTAGAAGACAATTGCGATAATTAATTTAATGGACAAGTGTTAAATTTAATTTTAATAGTGAAAATTAAAATTAGTGAAAGTGTTAACTGATTATTGTGCATTTTATTTAATTAAATAAACTCTTTTAACTTAAATTAAAAGACATTGCGTTTTCACTTTCCCGGAACGTTAAAATTATAGGCCGCGAACCAATAACACGCGACAATATATATATAAATAGTTCTCCAAATCCTTCGACGCGCGCAGTTTAAATTCAAATGTCACCTTATTTTTTGGACACAGTAGTATATACATACATATATATATATATATATATATATATATATATATATATATATATATATATATATATATATATATATATATATATATATATATATATATACATATATATATATATATATATATATATATATATATATATATATATATATATAATATATATATATATATATATATATATATATATATATATATATATATATATATATATATATATGTAGGTATATATGTATGTATATACTACTGTGTCCAAAAAATAAGGAGACATTTGAATTTAAACTGCGCGCGTCGAAGGATTTGGAGAACTATTTTTTTTATTTAGGTTGGTAGTACTATCAGTGACATCTATGTCAAAATATTCATGAGCCTTTGAGATACGCGTCGTTTTGTGAGCTGCTAAAAGTGAGTTTTTCGTTTTTTGCGATGTCGAAAATTGTTGAATTTGCATTAAATTTTGTTTGCGGAATCAATGCAATACATTGAGGATTATCCAGAAAGCCTTTTATGATGAGACTGTATCTAAAAAAAATATTTACAAGTGGTATAGTGAGTTCCAAGTCGGCCGTGAACGTGTCAAAAATGAAGAGCGTCCTGGGCGACCATCACCTTCTTCTCTTCTTCGATTATCGTGGTGTTGTGCATTATGAATTCCTTCCACCGGGCCAAACAGTCAACAAGAAATATTATTTGAACTTTATGCGTCGTTTGCGTAACGCTATCTGCCAAATAGGACCGGAATTGTTGAAAGAAAATTCTTGGTTTTTACACCACGATAATGCACCATCCCATACTACACTCGTAATTCGTGATTATTTCGCCAAAAACTCAACTCATATCGTTCCGCAACCACCGTATTCACCTATTCTGGCGGCTTGCGACTTCTGGCTCAAAAAACCGCTCCGGGGACACCGTTTTGATACGATAGAGGAGATTCAAGCCGCAGCGAAGACAAAACTGAAGGCCAGCCTGGAAATGACGCGTATCTCAAACACTAATGAATATTTGGACATGTAAATTTGACAAAGATGTCACTGACAGTACTACCATTCTAAAAAGAAATAATTCAACAAATCCTTCGACGCGCGCAGTTTATATTTAAATGTCACCTTATTTTTTGGTCACATATAGTATATATAAATACAAAAAAAAAAAAAATATATATATATATATATATATATATATATATATATATATATATATATATATATATATATATATATTTATGTATAAACATATATGTAGTCCGTGTGGAGTTGTGGGTTAGGACACACACCGCTTACGTAGCAGCTCCCAAGTTCACACCTTGGTAACGGCATCGAGTTAGATCTTCTGATGCTGCTGTTGAACTATCAGTCCACCCAGCCGTGATGGGTACCAATTGAAAAATTAGGTAGCAAATACATGGTTAAGCGTGATATTGACCATATCACCGCCAGTTCCGTTACGGTCATAGAATGATATATCCTAGCAATAAACATCAACGCCAGAGTTCGGATTTGGACTTTTGTGGGATGGATTATTATTATTATATATATATATATATATATATATGTATATCTATATATATGTATATATACATATATATACATATATAGATATATATATATATATATATATATATATATATATATATATATATATATATATATATATATATATATATATATATATATATATAAATATACATACATATGTATTTATTCATGTATACAGTGAAACTTGGGTAATTCAAACTTCCAGTGACCACTCAAAAAATTCAAATTATCCAAAAATCCGAATTAGATTAGTGTTTAGGAAACGCTTAAAAATAACACAACACTGCACGGTCTTTCAAATAAAATTTTATTACTTAAATTTAAGGCATTTTATTGACAAATTCATGAAGTCCGGGATCTTCATTTGGTTCCTAGAATTTAGTCTCTCTGACGTAATGAACGATTTTAACTGATTTGCTGATTGAAAAATCGACTCACCTACGTTACGTTAGTTCTGGATGCGATCTCTCCACAGATCTCAAATCAAAACTCTACAAAATCCCCATAGGCGCGTTACCGAATCAACGACGCGGTACCAGAAAATAAGCTAAACTACCTCAAGTCCAAAATAACCTACTCTAAGAAAAACAAGTTGGGTAGACAGACCTATGCTCATGTCAGAAGGGTTTTGTACTCAACTTACAAAATGCAGTAACCAGCAGCGAATAAAATCAAGAAACATGTCAAAGACGATTTTATTGGAGAAAATGTGAAATTCGAGGATCATACTATTATTAACAAAGTTGAACGAATTTTGACTTCTGAGGTATTTGTTTTAGTTATACCCATAGATATCTCCCTTGATAATTTTTCCAGATTTTTTGGAAACACATTTTTCATGTATTTCCCCCCCCGCCCCCTTGTGCCCCCTCTGAAGCAAAAACTGTCAGTTTAAGAACTGTTTTGAAAAGCTCTCATAGAGAACATTCAGTTGATATTCATATCGGCTACCTTTCATGAAATTTTTTTCAGGGCCCACTCCTCTGTACTGTAATCGTGGATTCATGGCCTATTTTTTCGAATCCTAGAATGGTTACAAAGCCCTTTTGCTAGGAGCTCTCTCCTGCCTCTTCGACTTGTTTCAATTGTATGTACTCATCTTCATGATACCTATCATTCCTGAAATGTTCATGTAAATCCTAGCAAAGCTGTAGTGTCTAAATCGATAAAAAGCGCATATGGCTCCATAGCCATATGTTTCCATAGTAATACAGGGGATATTGTTCCATAGTAATACGGGAAAATTCAAACCGCTATAACTTCGTTAAATACTATTCGATCTTTATGAAACTTTCAGAAAAGATCAATCTTATAAAAAGTCATCTGTTTGTTAAATTTTATTGAATTTAAGGGTACCGTTTAGATTTTATTCAAGAAAACATAAAATCGATAAATCATACTATTACTAACAAAGTTGAGTGAATTTCGACTTCTCATGTATTTGTTGTTGTTGTACTTATAAAGGCCTACATTCATGATTTTTTTCAGATTTTTCGGATGGAAGGTTTCCAATCGCGAGGGGGGGGTACGCGAAAAGTTCGTACATTTCCCCTTCCCCTGCCCCGCTCGGTACCGATAAGGCAATTTTAAGACTTGTTTTAAAAAGATCTCATTGAGACCTTTCCAATGACACCCTATTCGACTACCAATGGTGAAATTTTTTTTTTGAGGGGTCACCTCCCTATACGGGGAGACCCCCCTTAAACCCCTTTGAAAAATTTTTCCACCCTTGAACTTTCAAGAGGTCACCACTTCTGACCTTTTCACAAAGTTTCATGGCTGTAGCCTCTATAGTTTCGGAGAAAAAGTGCTGTGACATACAGACGGACGGACGGACGGACGGACGGACGGACGGACGGACGGACAGACGGACAGACGGACACAGGTCGTGATTGCAAAAGGGTTTTGTATTTTAGTACAAAACCCTAAAAACGAGCGCAAACAAGGGTACCGCGGACCGTAACCGATTAGAAATCAATCATCCGCAGATTATTAAAACCTAACCCCCTTCAAGACATACTTACCCTCTGTCATCACTTCCGCTGCAAAAGAAAGAGCATGCGGAACGGAAAGGCTTATGGCTTCCTTAATAAATCATGTTTAATATTCATATGTTACAATTAGAATTATTAAAGATAATACGAGTCTATCGCAGTTAACACTAGAATTGTTACAATCACAATAAGACAAATTATTTCTCTCTATTCGTTCATTACAAAAGTATTCATAAATTTAGACGAAACTAAAGGAAGCAACGAGTGTTGTTGTGCGTAAATTCACGCTCAAATACAATATTCAATTTTATAAGAGTGCCACAAGTCAAATAAGATAAGCATAACCGACAATGCAGTTCAATATTACTGTGGAGAACACATTTCGAGAATAATACTACTTTCATACGATGAATTTAAAATATATATATAGCAATTAGATTTCGATTAACAGAAGCACAATAGATATGTTATAAAACCTCTACCTTCAAGCCGTAATTTGACTGAAGACAAATTAAAGAGAAACGATATTGATGATTCCAAACAATTTCTAATATACCTCAATGGAAACGAGAGTATCGTCGAATAATATTGATTTTGCTCTTCTGACCCAAGGTATTTTATTTAATTTTACAGTGCATTTGGAATATTTAGGCCATACATTAGTTAACAGAAATCCTTTTTTTTTCATGTCAAATATTCTAACATTCTCTTTGGATTTAAGAACACTACAGCCTGGTACATTTAGCAAACTATGTACATATATATAAAACGATAGCAAATTCAAACTTGGAATCAATACAATGATTTTTCTTGAGGGTTGCGGCGTTCAGTTGTCTAAAGGTACATACCGAAACGTCAAAAATTTTAATAAAAATTATCATGTGGATTTCGAAAATAAACTTTGCTTTTGGTTTTATTATATCAAATAAATTTACCTCAAGCAGAGACCGCCAACATAAAAACTGTATAAACATGAAAACTGTGAATTTGGCATTTTTAGAATGTACTGGACCATAAGACAAAGAAAATATTTCAGGTGAAAATTTGAATGTATTAATTAACTCTCATTATCTTTTACCAATCACTAAACAGTATCATTCATTTGAGTTATTCAGGCGAATGTACAAAGCAGTTCAAATGCAATAAATGTTGAAATCGTTTTACGAAACGGGGAAATGTTTTAAGTTTATATGAAGTTAAATTTCAGTTTCAATTAGGTTTGATTTTTGAATCGTTATATTGGCCATAAATATAGAAAGGACAATTTATGTAAGATGCAATTAACTAGACACCAAAACTAAAAGTTTGAAAGTTAGAACATTTGACCTTTAATTTATGCTTATCTTTGAAATTCTCTCCAATCACACGAATAACAAAAAAAAAATCAAAATGTAGACGTTCAAAAACATAAAACATATAAACATATTACGCACTCATGCAATTTCATACTAGTTCAATTATCTCTTAACTATCTCACTCCGTCCATTGAACCTAAAATACAATTTCATTATCTAATTTACGTTAATATCTAATCGCGTGTATATATTTATCAATCCATTTGCAAATGCTACATTATAATGAATAAGGTGTGGATCGATGGATGTTATATACAGCAGAAAAATACAGCATTAAATTTATTCAATATTTTGATGCCTCCACGTTAATATTTATACTTTAAATATTACAATATACATAATTGTATCCTTTAAATTTGAGTCCATATGTTAATTACTGGGTAACAGTTGAAAATCGAAAATTGACTGATATTATGTAGATTGTTAGATTATTGAACATTTCATTTTTTGTGTATTAACGAGAAGTAAACTCCTGATGAAAGAAAATACAAAAATGTTTCAGACGGCAATTATTATAGGGTTAGTAGGTCATATTTATAGTGAAGCTACGTCAACATACTGGTGTTATCTGTTTAATTTTTATATCCAGTTTTATATGTTCACTCGTACAGATAAATCTTTGGCTCACATGACGAAAACAAAATACCGTGTATCTATCAAGCAACATCATGAACTGTGTTGAATTCATGCCAATTCATATTAAGATATTATTCGAAACTACGCAAATGACGGTGATTACTTGTACCCACCACACGCGATTTGTGATGTTCCATCTCCTGGAACAGCTATCATCTACTCTAACTTTTGGAAACAGCTTCCAAAGCTAGATTTAATACGTTGCAAGAAATTAATGGCGAGATGGTATGCAAATCATATCTTGCTCTGGCACTTATTCCGTTAAATTAATGACGTGGGCACTGCCGATCCTTCACCGTCAAACTTACTTGCTTACCTCCAAACAGTAGTCACGGCATTCGTCCGACTGCAAACTCTTTGTCAATTGTACGCATCTCGCGTGTTGTCTCGCTGCTGCTGCTGGAATTTCTCTGGTTGCGCTGATCGTTGACTGCAAGCGCTGGGCGACGCGGCTCGTTCTTGGAGTCCAGTTCGGAAGATTGAGCAAAACGAATTCGCCTACTTTGCAATCCACAGCGCCAAAGAAAATCGTAAAGGCCGCAAACAACTGGGAGTGCCCGCAAGGTACGGTGAAAATGGAATTCCAAACTTGCGAGTTCTAACTTTATTGTTTAATTGCGCGCGTATCTCCGTGTTGACGCTGAATGCGCTTTATATATGCCACTTAAAAGTATGGACACACCTCCCGTAGCTAGCAAAAGAATTTACCGACACACTTAGCCATGTGGCTGTCAAATTCCACCGGTTTTCTCCTCCGACAAAACAGATGTGTGTGGAATGGAACACCACATGGCGGCAATGTGCATCTCCATTTGTTGCCAGTGGCATAGTTTTTCGATGGCCACGGTGGAGGGGCAATCCCAAATGGATATGTCTCGAAATGCGTCGGGGTTTTGTTCAATATTCTGTTTCAAATATTTAAATCCACAGATCTAAATATTTGGAGAAAAAAAAATATCTTCTGCGCAAGATATCCGCACGAAAGATGAAGTCCGCTTGCATTTCGAGATCATACCCATCTGGCCGAGTGCAAGGGTTCGGGATCGGAATCACCTCGATTTCCGGGCGTAGGCGTCACATTACACGAATTTGAAATATGTATCAACCATAAACACGTGTTATTGTTGTTGTAATTCCATACAACTGAAATGGCTATAACTCACTTGATTATGATACGATTTCGATTCAGTTTTGTGAATGATAATATCTTATATTAGTCTATATAATTGCAAAATTGTAAGAAGTTTAAAGTTACCATTTTGACTTTATGGGTCAAAACGTAAAATCTACAAATCATACAGTTATTAACAAAGTTGAGTGAATTTCGATTTCTGAGGTATTTGTTGCCCTTGTACTCATAAGGGCCCACATTCGTGATAATTTTCTGATTTTTCGGCTCAAAGGCATCCAATCGCGAGGGGGAGGACACAAATTGTTCGTCCCTTTTGCCTTCCCCTGGACCCCCTAATTCATAAAATCGCTTTTTTATTTCAGTTCTAATCAAAACATTTCATTTGCTACCCAACTCGACCACATTTGATTAAAACAAATTTTCAAGGGCTAATTCGTTATTGGGGAACTCCCTTAAAAATTTTAAAATTTTTTGGTAAGACCTTAAATTTTGAGAGACTATAATTTCTGACCTTTTCACAAAGCTTGAGCATTCTAGCTTCTATAGTTTCTGAGGTAATCATCTGTGACGCACGAACACACAGACGGACGGACAGACAGGTCGCGAAACAAGTAGGTCTTTGTCAAAAAAATGTATAGAAAGACCTAAAAAATTGCCTGAGTTCCTTAACTTGATTTGTTGTTGCTTCAGCCGTACTTAGAATTGGCCTTTCTTGTTCCACTGTTAAATCGTCAACTTCATCGTCGCATATAATATCGCCATCTTGATTGCCGTTGCCGAGTACCTCAGTGATGATTTCTGCTTAAGTAAGCTTGCCCCCCACCGCAACCTCTTCGTCTACGTTAAGGTAGTCCCAATAGGAGATAGCAGGATGTGATATAATATGCTCCCAGCCGTTAACTGCAGACACAGCTTCAATTACAGATTGGTTCGCATCAGCTTGTTTGAAACAGTTCTCAATTGTTTCTTGTGACACAAGATCCTAAAGTTATTTACACATACTTGAGGTTTGAAGGACATCGAGTTTAATTTTGTGGGAATTCAAATCTCCGGTGAGAATATTTGCAACCAATAAACGCCGGTAAAAATGTTTGAGATTTTTTACTATGCCCTGACCCATAGGCTGAATTACTGATGTCATATTAGCGGGGAAGAGTATAACTTTCACATTGTCCATAAATGGCAAGCTTTTGTGAACAGTGCGATTGTCAGTAAAGAGTATGATCTTCCGTTTTTCTTTTCCATATTTTTCATTGACTATAACGAGCCACTTCTCAAAAAGAGCACTTGTCATCCTTGCTCGTGCACTAGATTCATTCTCTACAGGTTTTGACTTTACGTCTTTGCAACAACGGCGGCTAGCAGATTTTCTTATCATTAATAAAGGCAGTTTTTCAGAGCCATCCATGTTTGCTCCAACCAAAAGCGTTACTCTTTCCTTGTTGAGTTTCCCTCCATGACATTTCTTGTCTTTAAAAGCAAACGTTTTATCAAGGGTGCATTTGAAAAATAGACTCGCCTCACCAACATTAAAAATCTTTTTGGGCTCCTTATCCTGGATCATCTCCTCTAATGCTTTCTTCCATTGTCCTGCTTTATGCTGATCAGCACCACCACTTTCACCACAAACAGATTTAAAAGACATTTTATTTCGCTGTTTGAAACCATCTAACCATCCTGTGCTTGCTTTGAAATTGGTTTGTTCCATTTCAGTGGTTATTTGTTGACCTTTACCTCTTACAAGAGGGCCACTTAGTGGAATCTTTTTATCCCGTGCCTGATTAAACCACGTTAAAACGCAGTTTTCTACATCGGGGTTAGTTGGTGCTCTACATCGTTTCTGGTCATTTCCGTTCTTAAATTCAAAGCTTAAAATATTTTCTTTATTTTTTAAATAAGTTTGCAATGTGTCAGAGGGGACTCTGAAGTCCCAAGTAATCTCAGATTTCTTCTTCAGTCCCTTTTCAACTTCCCTTACCGCGGCTACTTTTGCAGTTAATGTTAGTGATTTGTAAGCCCGCGTTCCACAAAAGACAATAAATCTGATAAAATTAAGTCTCAAAAATAGCAAGAACACCACGCGCACAACAAAAAACAACCAATAATATAAAATTCAGTCCCAAACAAACTGAAACACTGCACGCACTATTGATAAATTGTCTGTTTGTAGGCGTTGGCAATCGGAAGAGGAGGGAATATGCACAAAAGTGACCCCGTTTGGAAGGGCAGCTTTGACTTGACCATAACTACATGATTGTCTCCCACGTCAATGTAAAATAAGTCCATACAGCTCTTGGGGAATCCCCGAAGATAGGTGAGAGTAAGGCTATCTTCGGGTATTCTCAGAGTTTATAACTGGCTCATGGATACTTTTGGCGAGCAAAATGTTCGAATCATCGAAAATGAAATTGAATCAGCCCCGATTTTTTAAAATGATGTTCACATGAAATGCTAGGTACTTGTAGAAAATTTAGAATTAATAACGATTTCGAGTTAAACTATATAAGTTCAAATTAGCAAAGGTCCACGGTCTATGTTCATAAAAAAAAAATATATATATACATAAATATATATATATATATATATATATATATATATATATATATATATATATATATATATATATACACATACATATACATATATATATATATATATATATATATATATATATATATATACATATACATATATATATATATATATATATATATATATATATATATATATATATATATATATATATATATATATACATATATACTGCCCCCATATAAGAAAGCCCTATCTCCGAAAAACAAAACTTTACAGGAAATAAGAAAAACAAATTTCTTGACCTGCATCAAAGTTTTAATACTTTAAGTGGCTATTGATGTGTAGAAAGTGTCATATTAATATTCTCGACTTTATGGTGATGTTAATATAATTAACTTTTAATTTTTGCTTAGAAAAAATGGATTCAGGGCTTTATATTTTAAAGTTTGCTGCCGTAATGCACGTAATGGAAAAGCCCTAATTCCTAGTATAGGAGTTGCACCTTTTTTACCAACACTAAAGAATAGCTTTGGATAGAAAAACTTTTAAAACTGTGAGATATCATAAAAAAAACACATGCAATAATTATGAGCTTTTATTTAGCATAAATTTAATTCATTTACATATTACAGCACTCATGAAACTTGTTCATCATCAATCTTTCATTATTCGTCAATGTTAATTAAGTCAGGTTCTTCCGACTCTTGGATGCTCCTACAAAATTCACGGCGGTTAGATGGCATAAGTGGGCATAATTTTCCAACTATTTATTTTTTTTGCTCGGTTGAAATCTCGCACATTATCAATTTTCTTAGGAATGGGACAGTTCTTGATGTATTTGGCTTGTAAGAAATTCAAGACTTTTGAACAAGGTTCTTCATATTTGGTAGAATATAAAAGATTTATAGTTCCTCGTTCAACTCTTAATTTAACAACATCTGTCAGGTAAGGTACTTTGTCACCTCGAAACTTGAGCTTTTGTTTCGAACTGCAGTCTTTCCACGTGAAAAGGTCCCCAACCTTTAGTTCTTTGGTGTCTACATTTCCTGAATTTGCTTGTTGAACACAATTAACAAAATCCTGGAAGTCATAAACCTTTCCACTGTGCTTCATAGCCAATTCAACTTGATGGTGAAATGAGTCAGCAGCCATAAACGTATGACCTGGTTTGAAGTAAAAGATTTCAATGGTTACCACAGAAATCTGTGGGCAATAATTTACAAGGTAGACCGAAAAGGTGAAGAGAGCCCAATTTTTGTTTTGTGCTGAACAATTATCAAGACAAAGACAGATATGCTTCACATCTCTGAAATGATTAAAAAATGAATAAAATGCATTTAAGATGTCTTCTTTTTTTCTCCCACTTATTGCCTCATGCCACAAGATTGCGAGAGGTGTAGTCTTCTGTTTGTTACCAATAGGTACAAAACTTTCATTGAACACTACCATTCTTTGAGTAAACACGACTTCTTTGAAGGAATCCATCCTTGGCAACATAATCACCTTCTGCAAGTCAGCACAAAAGTATAAGTTGTCAGTGTGAGGCTGTAGCTTAGCATGTTCTTTATAGAGGTACCCTGATTTTTCAACCTTCTCAATGTGGCACTTCCAATGAATGCAAGTCTCACAGTTTAGTGATAAATTATCTTTGTTATGGTCTTTGTCGTGTTCCTTGAACTTGAAGCACATGCTACATTCTTCATGGCCGAGTTTCGTAAACGATATGTTCAGCTCATTAACAACCTTTCTATATAGATCATAATAACAGTCGCAAGAGTCTTTGGATCACATAAAATCATCATACATCCTTTGGCTGGTCACATCTTTTGGGAGGTATCGTCGATTTGGAGCATGTTCCCTTCTGTAGTGAGTAATACTTGGATTGTAGCTCTCTATATGATTTATAATAACAGTCCTATCAATTTACTTAGGATTAAGATGCTTTCCCCATTTGTCAGTGTTCGACATCATACCAGTCATTGTATCTTTGTCAATAGAAGTTAAAGTGTCATAAATAACTGAGTTGTTTTCTTTAGAAAACCTAAGAGTAGTAAAAAAAAAACCATTTACATACCCTGACTCTTTCTCCTTCTTTGTCATTGAAAAAATATCGAAACGAATTATTTCTAGTTTCTGATTCACCCCGACGTCTCTTCACCGGGAGCTTAGTGGCACACAACACGATAAAGTTCCGTCTTTCTGTGAAGCTTTTATTCCAAAATTCGGTGTTGCATTGACTTCGCCACTCTTCCGAAAACCTTATGCTGCATTTGTCACCACAAGGAATACGTTGGGGATGATTCTTTTTTAACATTTTGATTATGTTTTGTGCTTTTTCTCTTGGAGTTGTACTTTTTTTCATCCTTACTCTTTCCGTTCCCCTTTTTGTAATACCAAGATCATCTTCGTCTTGTTGTTGTTGTTCTTCTTCTTGTTCCTCTTCTTGTCCCTGTTCGTCTTTTTGAAGTACAGTAGTGTTTACAGCTTTGCCATCGTTAACATTTTCTATTTCGTTCCATATTGGATCATTTTCAACTTCAATTAGCTCATCAGAATTTGATGGAACAAAAACCTCCAGCGTTGTGTAAATCAGTGTGCTTTCATCTTCTTCATTTATTTTTGAGGAATTTGTATTAAATTTGTATTGAATTTAAAATTGCTTTTCTTCATTTAAGAAAAAAATCTCTTCACTAATGCTGTTGTCAATTTTTCCTTTTTGAGGTATATTATTACTGAAAGTTTCCTCAGGCTGAAGACAAATGGAGGGCCAATAACTTCAAGTATTTTGTCAACTTCTTTTGTTTTCCCATCCTGTGAGGTTGAGGGAATTTTGATCGATATGCAAGCATTTGACGTTGATTGCGGTTCCTTATTAGGGTTTTGTACTAAAATACAAAACCCTATTGCAATCACGACCTGTGTCCGTCTGTCCGTCTGTCCGTCCGTCCGTCCGTCTGTATGTCACAGCACTTTTTCTCCGAAACTATAGAGGCTACAGCCATGAAACTTTGTGAAAAGGTCAGAAGTGGTGACCTCTTGAAAGTTCAAGGGTGGAAAAATTTTTCAAAGGGGTTTAAGGGGGGTCTCCCCGTATAGGGAGGTGACCCCTCAAAAAAAAAATTTCACCATTGGTAGTCGAATAGGGTGTCATTGGAAAGGTCTCAATGAGATCTTTTTAAAACAAGTCTTAAAATTGCCTTATCGGTACCGAGCGGGGCAGGGGAAGGGGAAATGTACGAACTTTTCGCGTACCCCCCCCTCGCGATTGGAAACCTTCCATCCGAAAAATCTGAAAAAAATCATGAATGTAGGCCTTTATAAGTACAACAACAACAAATACATGAGAAGTCGAAATTCACTCAACTTTGTTAGTAATAGTATGATTTATCGATTTTATGTTTTCTTGAATAAAATCTAAACGGTACCCTTAAATTCAATAAAATTTAACAAACAGATGACTTTTTATAAGATTGATCTTTTCTGAAAGTTTCATAAAGATCGAATAGTATTTAACGAAGTTATAGCGGTTTGAATTTTCCCGTATTACTATGGAACAATATCCCCTGTATTACTATGGAAACATATGGCTATGGAGCCATATGCGCTTTTTATCGATTTAGACACTACAGCTTTGCTAGGATTTGCATGAACATTTCAGGAATGATAGGTATCATGAAGATGAGTACATACAATTGAAACAAGTCGAAGAGGCAGGAGAGAGCTCCTAGCAAAAGGGCTTTGTAACCATTCTAGGATTCGAAAAAATAGGCCATGAATCCACGATTACAGTACAGAGGAGTGGGCCCTGAAAAAAATTTCATGAAAGGTAGCCGATATGAATATCAACTGAATGTTCTCTATGAGAGCTTTTCAAAACAGTTCTTAAACTGACAGTTTTTGCTTCAGAGGGGGCACAAGGGGGCGGGGGGGGAAATACATGAAAAATGTGTTTCCAAAAAATCTGGAAAAATTATCAAGGGAGATATCTATGGGTATAACTAAAACAAATACCTCAGAAGTCAAAATTCGTTCAACTTTGTTAATAATAGTATGATCCTCGAATTTCACATTTTCTCCAATAAAATCGTCTTTGACATGTTTCTTGATTTTATTCGCTGCTGGTTACTGCATTTTGTAAGTTGAGTACAAAACCCTTCTGACATGAGCATAGGTCTGTCTACCCAACTTGTTTAAGTTGAATTCAAATTTATTCTTAGCATTATTAAGTAGTTGATTTTTCTCAGACAACATTGACAGCATAAAACAGCATTATTCGTTACTTCAGCGTCTTAAAAAATAAAAATACTGATTAAGCCACAAATTTAAAAATTATGTAATGCATGATCGTCAGAACTGATGTAAAAGATAAGACAGAAAAAAAACAATTGAAGGTACTGTTTCTTGATGTTCAAGGTCAGAAAACACAAAAAAAAATTTTTAACAATTCATCGGCTTACTAAGAAAGAACCTATGTCTACACGAAAATATTTTAAAACTACGAAACATTCTTTTATATAGAGTTAAAACACTCAAATTGGCTCATTCCTACCGGATGTTTATTTTAACATTGATTATTTTTGAATGGGTTTCATGGAACTCCATAATGATATTTTACTTTCATTTTGAAGCTAAGAAGGTTTTTAAATTTTTGAAATTCGGACTTAGGAGGTTTTAATACTAAGCCGACGATTTAGTAACATGAGAAAATTTTAAGTAAAGAAGCATTAGGTTAATGAAATTACCTGAAGTTTCGATGTACATATATAACAAAATAATCAATGATGTGCTTGAAGAAAACTTGATAATATTAATTAACACTTATAGATGGAGCAACTAAATAACACAGAACTGAAATTTTGCACTGAATTTGATACACTAGACGAATAACGGTGTTTATGTAGGTACTGACTGCTGCAAGCAGCGCTGCTACAAAAGGGCAAAAACTAAATCAGTCACGTTTACATGTTTGATGAAAGGAGGCCCCAACTCCAAAAACCCACGCATCAGTGTATTACAAAGGAAGGCCCTAGTTTCTTGATAGCAAGCTTAATTTGAAGAGTGAAGGCCCTAAATCTCTTTGTGGATTACGGGTGTTTTTAGTATTTATTTGTTTAGTAGGGCTTTCTTGCATCAAAAACGGCCTCAAACTGCACATAGGGCCAAAATACATTTCAATATAACTCATCACTGAATTGGATTTAGGGCTTCCTGATTTCATAAAAAGGTGCATTTTTCTAGTCCGATTCAAGATTCCTAAAAAACAAAAAAAAATTTACAATGTTGGAGTTAGGGCCTTTCAACTTATCAGGGGAGTATATATATATATATGTATATATATATATATATATATATATATATATATATATATACATATATATATACATATATATATATATATATATATATATATATATATATATATATATATATATATATATATATATATGCATATATATATATATATATATATATATATATATATATATATATATTTATTTATATATTTAAAAGAAGATCTTATCTGAAAATTGTTAAAAGATCAAATCAAAACTGCAGTGCCTGATTCGATGTAGAGAAATTTCAAATAGATATAACTTCCGCGAATTTCATTCCCGAATCTTCATCAGTCATACTTTCGTTGTCTGGAGTTGATGTGTACACAGTTATGTGTTTTTCAGATTCAATAATAATGGAACTTGAATCTAGGTTTTCGGAATCCAATTCATTTTCAGACAGAGGCTTTTCAAGCTCCTCTGAAATTTAATCGAGAGTACTCGTAAGTAGTCTGAAATCAAATGTATTACCGTGTCAACACTTATATTTGAAAACTAGTACAAAAACCTTGTGATTTGCGCAATATTGGGTACCCAATGTTGCGCAAATGCAACGAGATTAACTGTTGCTCGTTCATATGAGTTTCAGTCAGTTGGCGTTCCTGTTTTTGTTTATACTGCGTGACAATTTGGTCAAGGTCACATTGTTTGTCCCTGTATCACTACCTATCCTTTAAATGTTGTTTTATACGTTGGAGTAGTTACTAGGAGTCATAGGGATGAAGTGAAGTCTCTGCACCATCGATTTATACACTGCTGATTTATGTTATGCTACGTAAATGGTATGATCAGTTGTAGTTTGTTTTCCATAGATTTTGTAAACTAATATGGTCAGGTTAGGTCCATATAGTTAAGTTGTTCGTTTGTTTCTTTTTTACTGTGAAATTTATATTTGGGCGAATTTCATTCATAGAGGTAAGTAGTTCATCCTGTTTATATTTTTGTGAGTCAATAACGATGAAACAGTCATACATATATCGACCGTAAAATATTACATTGAATCTTTTGACGATTTCGGGTATAAAGACTCCTTCCAAAGATTTCAAAATATTTCTGACATTATTGACGACATTGAATGTCCCATGCCCTACCGTACATGGCAATTTACGTGTTATTATTGAACTTTAAATAGTTATTCTTGATTGTGGTCTTTATGAGATTGATTAGTTGATCTGTTAATCATTAGCTGCTATTGAATGAAAGTTTTTCTTTTAGTATGGTCAGTTTTTCATTGACGGATATAGACGCGTAGAGGTTGGTGATGTTAGAGATAAAAGTCGACTAGTATCAGTCAATGCTAAACAAGTTGTAGAGTTGACTAGATCAAGGCTGCTCTTCAATGTGTATTTGTATTCAAGGTGCCTGAAATCAGCTATTATCGTTGCCAAGTACCGTGTTAATTGGTATGCAGAAGTTGGGCGATAATTGACGATATGCCGGATAAGCATATTGGCTTTGTGGAGCTTAGCTTGTTCTATAAGGATGGATTTGGGTTTATGTAGAGGTGTTAATTATAAGGAGGAATGATTAGTGGGGATTGTATAATAGCAGTACTTAAGTCTGCTTGGAACTTCTTGGTGGGGTCTTTGTTTACCAGCATTAATGAAGTTTATTATTTTTTGTAGGTAGTCCGTTGCTTTCAGGATCACTTTTGCATATCCTTTGTCGCTGTAAGTAGTTTATCCATATTTTTTTTCAGAATGTGTTTGACTATCTTATAGCCTTTGTGGAAATTCATTTTTAGGGTTTTGTAAAATAATTTTACAAAACCCTTCTAAAATCGCGTCCTGTCTGTCCGTCTGTCTGTCTGTCCGTCCGTCCGTCCGTCCGTGTGTCACAGCAGTTTTTCTCGGAAACTACTTAAGCTAGAAGCATCACATTTTGTACGTAGGTGTAAAGTGGTGATTTCTTCAAAGCTCAACTACAAAAAAATTTTATAAGGTATTTAAGGGGGGTCTCCCCATGTAGGGGAGTGACCCCCGAAAAAAAAAATTTCATTGAAGGTAGCCGATATGGGTATCAAACGAAAGGTCTTGATGAGAACCTTGCAAAACAGGTCTTAGTTTGGCAAAGTTTGCGCCGAGGGGCGCACAGGGAGGGGAAATAAACGAAAAATTTGTGTCCCCCCCCCCCTCGCGATTGGACACCTTCCATCCGAAAAATCTGAAAAAAATCAAGAATGTAGTCCTTGATGAGTACAACAACAACAAATACGTGAGAAGTCGCAATTCACTCAACTTTGTTAGTAATAGTATGATTTATCGATTTTATGTTTTCTTGAATAAAATCTTAACGGTACCCTTAAATTCAATGAAATTCAGTACGTGGATGTCTATTTATAAGATTGATCAACCCTGCAAGTTTCATAAGCGAAGTTATAGTGGTTTGAATTTTCCTGTTTTACTACGGAACAATATGCGCAACATGTATTACTATGGCAACATATGGCTATGGAACAACATGCGCTTTTTACCGACTCAGACACTACAGTTTTGCTAGGATTTGCATGAAAATTTCAGGAATGATAGGTGTCATGTATATCTTTGAGAATCGGTTCAGCTAGTGGTATCAGTAATCGTAAAACAAAATGGTGGCTGTTTTAAATGCGAAGATTGAATAATTTTGAGTTATTTTTTCCCAACTTCAACCTTCAAGGTGCATGCTTTGAACACTTGATTCAATTTAATGAATGACTGAAGATGAGTACCTACAATTGATACTCATAAGTGAAACAAGTCAAGGAGGTGGGAGAGAGCTTCTAGCAAAAGGGCTTTGTAACAACTCTAGGATTCGAAAAAATTGGCCATGAATCGATGATAACAGTACAGGAGAGTGGCCCCTGAAAAAAAATTCATCAAACGCAGCCGATATGAGTATGAAATGAAAGTTTTCATGGGAGCTTTTCAAAACAGTTCTTAAACTGTCAGTTTCGGCTCCAGTGGGGCGGGGGGGGAAATACATGAAAAATGTGGTTTCCTCCCTCACGAATGGACATCTGAAATAATCTTCAAGGGAGATATTTATGACCTCAAAAGTCTAAATTCGTTCAACTTTGTTAATAATAGTATGATCTTCGAATTTCATATTTTCTCCAATAAAATCGTCATTGACATGCTTCTTGACTTTATTCAATCTGGTGACTGCACTTTGTAAATTGAATACAAAACCCTTCTGACATGAGCGTAGGTCTGTTTACCCAACTTGTTTGTAGTATATCTATTGCAGTATGTCTAGCATATGTCTGTTTTTCCTGTAACAGTTTATTAATGGTTAGTTCAGTGTCAATTATTAGTTCTTCTAGGTCTTTGTTGCGGTTCATGTTATAAAAGTTGTGTTTCAATTCCTTATCTAATAACCGCTCCATTTGTTGTGTCGTAAAAGGCGTTTCTGATGGATTTGAAGTCTGTGAATAGAAGGCTCTGTTTGCTGGTGCGGTCGTTTTGTTTCATTGGTTCATCAATTTGTCAAGTTTCTTTGTCATGGTCTCATATTTAATTTTGAACTGAGTATCAATGTTTTATCTCACGTCATTATAGAACTGTACAAAGTTTGCAGTTTGTATAATATTCGTTAATTGTAAGTGTGAATGTAGGAATTGTCAGTTGATTTCGTCCTTTTTTATGTACAATGTTCTTATTTCATTTTTAATGCGGAGTGTTTGCGCGCTGCGTTGTGTGTTTCGTGCAGCAATTGTGTTCAATTTTATTATAATTTTTGCAAATGATGGTGTAGTATTGTTTTTTAAACACTGTTTGTTAAACCATATGTTTTCTATGGTTTGTTGAGCTCTTAATGTAAGGTTGTGGAATGATTAAATGGTGAAATTATTTTACAATACCCCTAAAAAATAAAACCAGTTCCTTCATTTGTTCAACATTTATACTGTAACATCATTCTTTCTAAGCAGAGCCCATGCAATGTCTCATAATTTATTTAACATTTGCTACGTTGCAATTGGTAGTGGTAAACATAATTTCCTTCAGAAGCAAATATGATCCTTAGCCAACGATGTATCAAAGCGGGCCAAATTGACATGCATGAATTAAATACACATTTGTTGAGATAACAATGTGCTGAGTGCTGAAATGAACATAGCAGTGCCATCTATCTAGCCAGCAATCTTATACCTTGGGACAAATTTGTACAGAATACAATGGTAGTACCAACTGTCCGAGTGCTAATAACTGAATAAGGTTGGCTTTTTCTTTTTGGCTTATAACTCGTAGAGTGCTTTTGAGGGAGGTATCATGGAGAGTTGTGACCAGCAGCTGCGGCATCATCCATGCATTAGAAAAGAACACGCTGAAAATTTATGTATACTTTCAATCCTCTTGTGTAAACATTTCTCAAAGAATAATTCATAAAATACTTTTAGTTAAAAAACTGCTCAGCTAGCTGCATGGTGGTATAACATATAAAACATCAGTTAGTCATGAGAACTTGGAGAAAATTTTGCCGCTTCCTCTCACTTAAAACATTGTCAAATAATTCTTCTTCTTTGTAGCACCAAAGCACGTTGAGAGCCTTCGCTTCCTGCAAATAGTGCCTCCGATCCATTGACCGTGTTCTCCAATTTCGAAATATGAGGAGAGACGATCTGTTTTCTTCAACCGAGTCAGATCAGCTTTTCTTGGTTCCCCACTGATCTCCGCCCTTCAGCTTATGGCAGCTTTTGTAGTCTCACAATCGTTGAAACCTTCAGCTTGTTAAAAATTTTATATAGCTCATGGTTGTATCAAAGAAGGCGTTCAATATGTTTGCGAATGCTTGGGTTAAGGCTCATGTCCGCATCCATAGCATGACACAAGTCCTACCATAGATTTGTTTTCTTGGATCATTATTTTCCTGTGCATGTGGTTGTCCTTAAAATCATCAAAAGTAAATAAAAAATTTTCTTTGCGAGCTGCTGTCAGCTGTTCTCATTATTTTGGTGCCAAAATACACAAATTTGCCCATATTTTCGTCACTGTTTTCGTTGTAGCCTTACCAGGTTTGCTTCACTGTCAAGTTTCAGGAAGAGTTCTTTAGTAGTTGTTAATGACTGGGACAAAATATTGACGTCGTCCACATAGGCTACTACTTGGCTCGACTTGTATAGTAATGTACCTCGTGCATCGACAGGTAGCTTTCTCATGCCAGCCAAGCTTCCTACCTTATTTGGATTTTTTTTCAAAGGCAACGGTGAGTTGGTTCTTGATGCAAACTGAGGAGGTCTTCAACGTTATTTTCATTTTCGTAAGACAGATTAGTTTGGCTGAGATACTTAAAGAAAGCATTACTTGGTGCAGTTTCTTATCATCAATTGCTTGCTTAAAGTCAACGAAAATTTGGTGTACGTCTATGTTCAAATCCTAGCAGTTCTTTTGTCGTTTTTCGATTGAATATTTTTGATTTAAAATGGATTTTATTTAAGTACATATTGTTCAATATTACCTATGACCTTTTGCCATTTTTGGGTAGAGCCATTATTCCATCTGTGAAGAACTTCTGTGGTTTATTGGCGGAAAACTTGGCCAAGAGATTTGCGCAGTCCCTTTTTGAAGTGAATTTCTTTTCATTAATTAAGTTTTGCAAAGACCGAAACAAATGGTAGCCTGATAGTGCGAGGTCTGGACTAGACTGTGAATGCATCGATATTTCCCAGCCAAGCTCTATCAATTTTTGCCGGGTCATCAAAGATGTGTGCGGTCTGGCATTGTCATGATGGAAGACAACGCCCATCCTTTTGATCAATTCTGGCCAGTTTTTTGAACTCCTTGTTGCAATCTGTTTAATTGCTGACAGTACAGAGCCGAATAGAGTGTTTAACCAGGTTCTAGCACCTCATGATAAACAATTCCCTTCCAATCCCACCATACACATAGCATAACTTTATTTGGTGTCAACCCTGACTTTGAAGACCTTTGTGATCATGACCTTTTTCGAACGACATTCTTGTATCTTACCTATTTTTCACCACCTGTAATGATTTGCTTCAAAAATGGCTCGATTTCACTGCGTTTTGTTAACATTTTGCAAATGGAAATTCGATCGATCAAATTTTTGTATGTTAATTCATGCGGCACCCAAACGTGTGATAAAAAGGCTTAATACTTATTATTTTCTTTAATTACTTTATCTTTTCACCTTCGTTAAAGTGATTCCGTATTTCTCATTGGTACCTCTTTCCAAACATGAAACCTAATGTCAAGCCCAAGACCCAAAAACAAAATCAATCTTTTATTATGTAGAGTAATTATACTTTTAAAGAATCGAGTAACAATAAAATTGTTTTCTACACAAGCAAAGAAACTTATTTCGAATAACTTTGGATGTGCCATTTCCTCCCGTTCAAAAAATTTTCCGATAAATGAGAACAAAATACTGCTGGTAAAATGCTGGGGGAAAGCACGTCAACCAGGGTTTTGAAATGCATTATAGAAGCTCTCGCCTGACTCTTGAACCATATCTTTCACTGCATCAGCTGACAATCTTTTCCCCGATATGCAGCCAGCTGACGTGTTTATTTATTCAAAGTGTCGCATGAAATTTAAGTGAGAGGAAATCACTGAATTTATATTTCATTCCTTCAAGCTCTTGTGACTTCGCGATTCAACCAGCTGACCATTTTTTTACACAAAAGTATTTTATAAATTATTATTTGAAAAATTTTCAAATGGGAGAAAATGATTCAAAAAGTACATATCTTTTACGTGCGCTGTATGCTACCTTTGCTCAACCTACGAATGATACTGTAGCTTACACCCAAATGATGAATGACTCGATCTTCAGCAGCATTTCACAAGTTACCTCCCGAGGGGAATTCGATAAGGCTCATAGACCTTAGCTCAGACTATATACAAGTAGGTATATGTTTACTGTACATATTTTAATAGGCTAAACTTAAATTATTATTTATGCAAATTTTCTTTGAAATTTGAATTTTAATGTTTACAGAATGATTTCTGAAAATTTTTATTTCAAATGGCTTACTCTGATGAAAGCTTAACCAAGTTTATCTCTCACAACTCTTAAGTACATACCTACAATTGTTGGCTTTTCATCCTGTTCTGGATAATTAACATCTGAAATTACAAAGAATATTCCTGGTAATTTTATAAATCAATCTAAAACTGAAAGATGCTAGCATCCATATGATTGAATGAATACTCAGCCAGACGTTGAGACCTCTACACAGATGATCAGATGCAGAAGTGGTTGCATTTTCTATCTATGCCCATAAACTTAAATAGTAGTTTCTAAGCATTTCCGCTACCACATCTCAAACATATTTCATAACATTCTTTTCTATTCAAGCTTTCGTCGATGTATTAATGCATGAGAGTTTATAGTTTTTGTCCGTCAATTGAATGTCCATTTAGTCGCAAATCGTCATGGCATGAGGGTCCGTTTTGAGTTCAATGAGACGATTACACTCCGTCCATTCAATGCCTGTTAGCTGCTTGTGCGAGAATTCATCAGTTTCGAGCTCGATTCCAATACATTGAAACACTTGGAAAAATGCTAGGGTTGAAACAAGAACCAAATGAGTAAAATATCGTTTCTCGTTCTTTATCACAAATCTTTTCCATTTTGGGTGCCTTAAACGTAAATCCTAAAAATTTCTCTGGAATAAAAAATACGAAAAGTAATCGAAAAAGATTAATGTAGTAGAGCCAATATTCTTACGACAATCATTTTTATTAACCATGGACCTATTTCCAATAGGTTTGTCGATTTTATATATGCAAAAATAATTAAATTTTATTAGATTATTAATTTGGTCAAATATTTTCAAGAAACTTAGAAATTAAGAATACCACTATTCGCATTGTTTCGATTTGTGGAAAGAAAACAGTGATCTCCAGTTTGCATTCCTTCAAAACACCTATCATGCCCAATGCGGCCTCATCAGAAATATAAATACATTTATTTGAAGATAGGAACTTCTAAATTATTGACCATCATAATCCTGATTGCATCATTCTTGGGCAGCAATATGCTTTAAGTATCACACGTTCTTAGTCTAACTAACATATTTAAGTTATAGTATTTTAAATGATTTTGCTTTATTTATTTAAAATTTTTATTTATTTTAAATTTTTTTTTTCCTTCCAGTGATTTTTAAAGAGAAATAAAATACTAGTAAAGCATATATGAAGATTCAAGGATGAAACGAATTCTACTTAAGACCTCTGACAAAAGTCCTTATAATTGTACAAAAATGAAATATTTTTGTAGATAATAATTTAGTTATTTATTAACCGCATGCGTGTCACGCCAAATATTTAGGAGTTTTAAGAATAGTATCAGCCAGAGCTGCATCAAATTAAGTCAAATCAAATCGTCTCCATGCGGTCATCATGTACAAATCAAGCATGTCGAGCCGAATCGCAAACAAAGTTTCATAGTAGACGAATCCACTAGAACATTGCATTAAATGAACTCGTATAGCTCGGATGAAGAAATATTTCTCTTTGAGACAAGAAGAAGAAATCGTAGGAAAACAAGCTGCAGGATATTTGATATACGATATTAACCCAAACAAGTTGGGTAAACAGACCTACGGTCATGTCAGAAGGGTTTTGTGCCCAACGTGCGAAATGCAGTCACCAGCAACGAATAAAGGCAAGAAATATGTCAAAGAGATGCGCACGTTTACAAGAAAATCCATTGCTTCTCTACTTTCAACGGTCGTCACTTTATTGCAAAATAACAAAAATTACTTTTACCAGGAGCTCCCACAAATTGATTCAATGGAAAGTCCATAAAACACCAAAATGTGTGTTATTGTTGTTGCGTTTGGAGAAATTCCAAACGGCTATATCTTCCGTGAATATGATTGGATTTTCATCAATTTTGCAGAATATTAGGAGCTTATGTGAAACTACTTATATGTTAATTTCCATGGAATTTAAGGGTATCCATATGATTTTATTCGGGAAAATGTAAAATTCGATTTTCATACTATTTTTAACAAAGGTGACTGAATTTTGACTTCTAGAGTATTCGTTGTTGTTGTACTCATAAATGCTTATCTCCATAATATTTTTCATATTTTTCGGATCTTAGGTGTCCAATCGCGAGGGGGGACACAAATGTTTCGTGTATATCCCCTTCCTGTGCGCTCCCCGAAGTTAAAATTACCATTTCAAGCCATATTTTGAAAAGTTCTCATTAAGACCTTTCACTTGATACCCATATGGGCTACCTTTGAAGAAATTTTGTTTTTCAGGGGCCACTCCCCTATATGGGGAGAGTCCCCTTAAGCACCTTGTAAAATTTTTTAGTTGCGGAACTTTGAAGAGGGCATCACTGCACACCTATGTACAAAATTTAATGTTTGTAACTTATACAGTTTGCGAGAAAAAGTGCTATGACATACGGACGGACGGATGGACAGACGGACAGACAGGCGCGATTTTAGAAGGGTTTTGTAAAATTATTTTACAAAACCCTGAAAAGAATATCTACGGCAAGTTCCTCTACTTGTTTCCCAATCTGGAAATTGGTTTTGATAAATTTTTCAATATTTTCGATTGATTTAGAGATAATTGAATTGCAAAAGCAGACCCCAAAATAAAGCTCACCAATTCAACTTGCAGATTGACTCACTGTCAACCGCAGGCAATTTATTAATTTATTTACTATATTTTATGGATTTCAACTGATTTAGCTTTTGTTTGAGTTTGTTTGTTCATAAGTGCGGAAAAAAATTTGAACCTTTTAAATAAACAAGAGATTCCTCGTCTGCGTCACCATGTGTCTTTTTATTGTAGAGCTGAGACGTTGTGCGCAAAGTTAGATTAAACATTCTTCAACGCCTGATTTTATCTTGATCGGCCAAATGATTAAACTTTAAAAGCGCTGCTATCAGATAGGGTCATACGAGTATTTCCTATAGTTGCGAAAGTTTTTATGTATATGTATTTACAGTGGCGGCCCGTGAGAAATATAACTGTGAGTTCTGCATGTAATCTCTGAAGTTCGTCCGATTTAAAATTGAATAACAATGTAATGCACATGTAAAACCTGTTTTTCCTTTTTCTCTTTCCGTGGCTTTATTTTTATTTTTTTGAAGGCATTACTTTGACTGTTGGCAGTTTTAATAATAATAAACACGAATAAACAAAAAAATATTGATTTAAACATGAAATGTACTTACAATTAACGAAGCAGAAATGGATGAAGATGAATTAAGGCGAAACAGTGAAAAGTGTCTTACGATTAAAATTCACTTCACACGTTTTATACAAACTACTGGGCAATTATAGTCAAAATTAAACTAATTACATTGAAACTAATATACATTGTAAGTCCAGTTGAAAATAAGCTTGCTATGAAATCAAAATTGTTTGTGAATAAGTTCAACACGGCGATTCTTAGTAGTGGCGAATTTATCGATAATCTTTTCATTGAAGTTCCCAATTTCAGCAATCAAATGTTTTTCTATAGAAATCATAGCCAATGCAGTCAAACGTTCTTCCGACATTGTATTTCTTAAAAAAGTTTTAATGCGCTTCAAGGTTGAAAAACTCCTTTCTGCTTCAGCGGTGTTCAAAGGTGTTGTCACCAGGATTTCCAGCAATTTTTTTGTTTCCCTTAGTGGTTCATTTAAATTATTTTAAGATGAATTTGAGCAAGACATGCGTACTTGATATTTCTCGGCAATCACTTCTTGAATAGATGATTGATAATTCTGTTCTCAAGCGTTCTCGCTCCAATGTAGGATAGGCGGCACATGTAGAATTTAGCTCTGAGCCAGGGAAATTCAATTGATATTCTCTGAAGCGGTTCGAGTCAAAAAGAGAAGCAGCAACAAGGTGTCCATCGAATGCGAATCTATCTTTGATAGCATTTAAAATTACATCACAAACTTCTAACGCAGCAAGGTGATGGCTCTCAGGACTATCATGAATGCGTCGCTTTTTACCCTGAAAGGTATTTTCTATATAATTTGCATGGGACGCTTCGTCTATGATATTATCAATTTGATCGCGGATATTTGGAATATTTTCCTCAAAAGAAACAATATTAGCTTTCAATTGAACCGAGTCAGCTTCTCGCCTGTGTATTTGGTTAAAAAGTATATCTGCATGAGGTATAATATAGTGGAAAAAAGTTAGCCAGAAAATAAATATGTTATCTTTCAACATGCGGCGAATACCTGAAGCTGCACTGCAAACTGTTCCATCAGTGAATTCATCTTCTATGGTTTCCATACATTCAATTAAGCTTTCCCTATACTCGTATACAACATTAACTGTTCTCACATTGAAATCCCATCGCGTTGATGCACCGTGGGGAATTTTTCGTTTTACGATTCGATCAATTACAGCGATTCTCGACGGGGAGCTGTTAAAAAATCTCGGTATTTCTTGCAAATTACCAAAAAACACTCGCACCTGTGGATTCGAAGATGCGGCATTTTTGACGATTAAATTCAATTGATGCGCATAGCAATGTATGAAATGTGCAAAATTATATTTCTTTTTAGGGTTTTGTACTAAAATACAAAACCCTATTGCAATCACGACCTGTGTCCGTCTGTCCGTCTGTCCGTCCGTCCGTCCGTCCGTCCGTCCGTCCGTCTGTATGTCACAGCACTTTTTCTCCGAAACTATAGAGGCTACAGCCATGAAACTTTGTGAAAAGGTCAGAAGTGGTGACCTCTTGAAAGTTCAAGGGTGGAAAAATTTTTCAAAGGGGTTTAAGGGGGGTCTCCCCGTATAGGGAGGTGACCCCTCAAAAAAAAAATTTCACCATTGGTAGTCGAATAGGGTGTCATTGGAAAGGTCTCAATGAGATCTTTTTAAAACAAGTCTTAAAATTGCCTTATCGGTACCGAGCGGGGCAGGGGAAGGGGAAATGTACGAACTTTTCGCGTACCCCCCCCTCGCGATTGGAAACCTTCCATCCGAAAAATCTGAAAAAAATCATGAATGTAGGCCTTTATAAGTACAACAACAACAAATACATGAGAAGTCGAAATTCACTCAACTTTGTTAGTAATAGTATGATTTATCGATTTTATGTTTTCTTGAATAAAATCTAAACGGTACCCTTAAATTCAATAAAATTTAACAAACAGATGACTTTTTATAAGATTGATCTTTTCTGAAAGTTTCATAAAGATCGAATAGTATTTAACGAAGTTATAGCGGTTTGAATTTTCCCGTATTACTATGGAACAATATCCCCTGTATTACTATGGAAACATATGGCTATGGAGCCATATGCGCTTTTTATCGATTTAGACACTACAGCTTTGCTAGGATTTGCATGAACATTTCAGGAATGATAGGTATCATGAAGATGAGTACATACAATTGAAACAAGTCGAAGAGGCAGGAGAGAGCTCCTAGCAAAAGGGCTTTGTAACCATTCTAGGATTCGAAAAAATAGGCCATGAATCCACGATTACAGTACAGAGGAGTGGGCCCTGAAAAAAATTTCATGAAAGGTAGCCGATATGAATATCAACTGAATGTTCTCTATGAGAGCTTTTCAAAACAGTTCTTAAACTGACAGTTTTTGCTTCAGAGGGGGCACAAGGGGGCGGGGGGGGAAATACATGAAAAATGTGTTTCCAAAAAATCTGGAAAAATTATCAAGGGAGATATCTATGGGTATAACTAAAACAAATACCTCAGAATTCATAGTTCTTTCAACTTTGTTAATAATAGTATGATCCTCGAATTTCACATTTTCTCCAATAAAATCGTCTTTGACATGTTTCTTGATTTTATTCGCTGCTGGTTACTGCATTTTGTAAGTTGAGTACAAAACCCTTCTGACATGAGCATAGGTCTGTCTACCCAACTTGTTTATTAATGCTTGCACTCCAGCCCTCTTCCCACTCATAACAGCGGCGCCATCATAGCTTTCAGCAATAAGTTTTTCATTTGAATTATCCAATATTGGGTTCAATACTGCCAGTAATTCACTGCTTACAGTTTCCGCGTCTTGTTTTGGAGGATTTAAGTAGCACCAGAAGTGCTCTACTGGACTTCCATTCTTAACTTACCTAAATATTGTAACAAGCTGTAGCTTTGAGGATACATCTGTGGTCTCATCTGCTGAGATGGCAAGATATGAAGCTTCTTTAATTTCAGCAGCTATATGTTCTTGGCAAACTTGCAGCATGCAATTCAATAAATCATTTTGAATCGTTTTTGAAGTGCCTTTGAAAATAGTCGCATTTTTCAAATGATCTTCCAATGCGTTGTCGAGCTCTGCTGAAAAATTTATTAGGCCACGGAATACACCAGGGTTCTCAGAGTTTGCAGACTCATAATGTCCTTGGAGGGCTAGTTCAAAAGCGCCACAAAATTTTATGCGGTTGATTATTTTTGACAGAAAATATCGATTCCGTGAAACTTCTTCATTCTGCTTTTGTATATTGCGCCAATATGCAGAATCTAATTGCGCCTGTATCTTAATTTTGCCCAAAATATTTAGCTCCATTTGATTATAAAGGTGAGATCGAGAGTTCTCATGCCATTTAATTTTCTCGGAAAGGTGTATTAAGTCAGTGACTCCTGTTTGCGTCCACAGCTTGTCACCACCAAACAGCAAACATGGAAAGCAGTATAATGCATTTTTCCTATTGCACCCACATATCCAATTGTTTCTTGTATAAATGTCTCTATTAAATTGCCGTTTATACTGTTTAACTCTGCTACTTCCTGTTGCTTCAATTGACAGATCAGGCAGAGGCCTACCGTTATTTTTTATGTCGACCTTCTCCTCTAGGCTGTAGGCACCGAAACATTTCACGTTGATCAAATTATAAATAACATCTATTTTGTTTCTAAACATCCAAACCAAGTAAAGCCACAGAACACTTTTTCACTACAAAAGCACTTCAAATCAACAAACTATCAAAAATTTATGTTTAGGCACACAACAAATGGCGAAAATAAGCAATATACCGAATGGAAAAATCTCGGAAGAATTACAATCGCAATCAGAAGAGCTTTCAGCAAGACTCGCAATATTGCTCGAAAAGTGATAAAACAAAATTTTCCAACGCTGCAGAGAAACACAGTTCTAACATATAGCACAGGATGAAACAACAGACCATTTCGTTTATAAAGCGACTTGCAATGGATGGAAAAAGCGTTTTCAAATAAACGAAAAATGTAAATATTTTTAGACTATCTGTGCTTAGTATTGATTTGACTCCTTAAGTCAAAGCATACAAAGTTTTAGAAACATATTCCTATAAGAGAAAAATAATGAATTCCCCACAACCATCATCAATCATATTACGAAAAGTTGTAAAACATTCTTCAAACATAAAAGTAATACATTGCAGAAAAACAGAATGAAACAATAATTCAATTAAGAACTGACCAATATTTCATTCATTAATTTAAGCACAATTAAATCAAAACTATTAAATAAATTTCTTGTCACCCAGTTCTACTCAACTTATTTTCGTAACTTCATGTATGCATTTTCACAAGTCATTTTTATGGACGGAAAATGTTCTGCAGAGTTGCAGCATGAATCGTGCTTATAAACTCCAAAGCGAATGCAAAATTTATGGGAAACACAGGGGAAAGAAGAGATAGAGGATTCGCTTTTTCAGTGCGCAGAACGTCGAACGACATTGTTCTGAGTGATGTTAAAGATTATCATAGACGCATGAAGAAAAATGTTATGTATGGAAACAGGGGAAAGTCAAATTGAAAAAATGATGTCTCTGAGGTACAGTATGTGTAGATATGAATATGCAGGTTAGATGAGCTTAGGATTTTGTTTTTTCGTTGCATAGTCGGGCAATTATTTGAAAATTTTTTATGTGAAATATCATAAACATGATAAAAAAGATTAAAACAAAAATATTGTCATACATATTATTTGAAGTGATTAATTAATAAAAAACTTCATTTTCCGAAAATTTCTCGTGAGTTCTGCAGCTCTGCAGCTCGCATGCACGAGCCGCCACTGTGTATTTATTTGATGTCAATCAATCTTATTCCAGCGATGTTGTAAACTGACTATATTGGCTTATATAGGGTTTTCCATTAGGGACGTCACAATTTCGTATCTTTATACGAACGCAATTTTTTAATAAACTGTCAGTGTCGAAACATTAGTTAAAATCAACATTTTTATCGTGGTAAAGTTCATAAACCAATAACTTTTGAAAATTATTAAAAATCGCTACCGAAATTCTGAGTCAGTGGTCGCAACTTTAAAAGCACTTACTACAATTTTCGGCCGTAATAATCCTCCCACCCGACAGGTTGTGCATGCATAGTGGATAACTTTGAGTCAAAATTTTCACTGTTGGACGTTCAGGTGCCAAAAAGACGTCGCACCGCTCGAAGCAAAGAAAATACCGTAGCTGTAAGTGCATAGATTCAAAATGAGCCAAATCAGTCGATTCCCCGTCGTTCAAACGACATTGTGGCATATTCTGCGAAATGATCTTGACATACATGGTTACAAGATTAAATTGTTTCAAAAACTAAAGTCATTTGATCATTCGAAACGCCAAAAATTCTCCAATTGGGCTTTGGCAAAGCTTGAAGAAAGTGAAGAATAACATCGAAGAATCATCTTCAGCAAATAATAAAATTTAATGAGTTTTTTCACCCTTATGCACCGCAAAAAACCAAGTGTAAAAAATAAAATAATGGCACTTCAGATGTTATAGTAAATGTATTTTTATTTTTATTTAAACCACACGAATGCATTTCGGTCGGTATTGCCGACCATCTTCAGCGCTAGACGCGAAACTACTATTGAAACAATTACAAAAAAAGCAAAGACACTAGCTAATAACAGTTAATTTTAAAGGATTAAATGAAAAAATAAAAAATTAATTTCCGGACTGTTATCAATATAACATAAAAGTTCTGTTATGTTATTTCAACATATTATGAGTTTTTTGATAAATGATGCAAAAGCTACTTAACCGTTAATATAAATATATATATATATATATATATATATATATATATATATATATATATATATATATATATATATATATATATATATATATATATATATATATATATATATATATATATATATATATATGTTTTTATATATATATATATATATATATATATATATATATATATATATATATATATGTATGTATGTTTATATATATATATATATATATATATATATATATATATATATATATATATATGTTTATATGTATATATATATATATATATATATATATATATATATATATGTATGTTTATATATATATATATATATATATATATATATGTTTGTATATATATATATATATATATATATATATATATATATATATATATATATATATATATAAATACACATATATATATATATATATATATATATATATATATATGTATATATTTATATATATATATATATATATATATATATATATATATATATATATATATTCTCGTATATTATCTAGCCAAAAATTGGCTTTTGTCGATATTAACTAAATTTTCCGTTACATGTATGAATACAGATTCATATGCGTCGAGATTCCACGGACTTGTTACATTTTTCAATAATTTGAAATTATCAACTAACAGTCAAGTGTAGTACCTTTCTGGGTTGTTCAAATCTAATGCGTGTGCAGCAATACCTTTATTTGCGTCTCTATTTTTGATGTATCTTTTGTGTTCCTTGAGACGGAATTCAACTGCACGTCTAGTTTATCCAATATACTTCATATCGCATTTTTTACAATAGACTTGATAGACTCCGCTTTTATTTTTTGGTGAAAATGTATCTTTCGTAGAGCCAAGGAGTGAGCCAAGTTTGCGGGTGTTACTATGCACAATCCTAATATTGGCTTTGCTGAAGTCCTTCTTAAGTGATTTGCGATTGGTTATTGTTTGATATGGGGATTTGATGAAAAAGGGTTGAAGCTCTCATTCTTATTGTCTTATGCATGCATTTGGCAATCAATTTGTCCATCAGTGCTTTGTCATACCCATTCGTTTTCGCCAAGTGTACGATATGCTCATACTCGTTCTTATAATCTGCCACCGATAATGGCAAACGACACATACGATATTTCATCGAACTTAATACCACTTTTGTTTTGATGTGGACAGTACGAGTCTTTGGTGATAATTGGTCTGTTGTTGTTAGCTTTTTAGAGATCGAGAACTTTATTTTTCTGCCACTGCGCGTAATATTTAAATCAAGAAAAGGCAAAGGTTTTTCTTCACTTTCTGACTAGATGGTAAATTTTATACTGGGATAAAGGCAGTTGAGCAATTCAAAAGTTTGATTTACACTTGCTTCCTTCACAATAGCTAAAACATTGTCTGCATAACGCTACAAAACCCTTCGTGAAATTCCTTCACCCTTCAGTTCATTTTCGAATTTGTACATGAAGGCTTCAGCTATGATTGGTGACAAGCTGTTTTTCATACTTCATCCAAGTTGCTCGTCTAATATCGCGATGCAGCGTATGTATGCATCGGTATCTTCGATTGAGATGTTGCATTTTTGAAGATGATCCCTAATTGCTTCGATGGCAAAATCAACGGGAACGCTGGGAAAAAGAGCTGTGACATTGAAAGAAATAAGCTGTTCGTCATCCTTGACTTATATATCTTGGACCTTGTTGACAAAATCGTAAGATTTCTTCACTAAAAACCCTTCGAAATTGTCGAATCGTTTAATTTCATAGGCTATCCATTTGGTCAATTTAGAGAAAGGTGAGTTGACGCACGAAACTATTTTTCTCATTTATTTCTCCAGTTTTATGGATCTTCAGCAGGCCATACATCAATGGCACTTGTGGGTTTGGCACTCTTAAGTGATGTTTATTAACATTGGAGACATTATGTATGATGTCTTTGATGGAATTGGCAAAATTATCTTCGGATATTGATTTCATGATCCGTTCGTCATAATCGGTTTTGTTAATTATAACAACCTTGTTTTCTATGTCGGATTTCATGTAAAATACATCGCGTTGTTTCAAAGATCTTAGGGCACGATTCCATTTAATTATTTTAGAGTCCGCCTTGTTGTTTCTAGCGCCTCTTTTAACCTCGTCGATAACTTGCATGGCCTTTTCTCTTACTTAGTTCTTAACATCCATTGGCCTGTATTGGATTGCAGATTCAATATCTGCAATAACGTCAATTTTAGGTGGCGATAGTGGCTTCACTGTGAAATTAAGACCACAATTAAATAATTCCAGCTCATCTTCTTCTAATGTCTCTTCTGATAGATTCACGACTAATCCATTTACATCTTCAACTTCTGGTCTTTGTTCGGTGTTGCGAATTCTTTTGTTTATTAGCTTTGCTAGCTTTTAAGATTGAATTTTTAGTTTTTTGAAGAAAATTCCTTCGCTACGATTAAAAATTAAGAACTGCTTGATTAAAAATTCCTTGAAATCTTCATCCATTTTCAGGTCTTTTGTCATCTTTAGGTGTAATTCATACAATTTTAGTTGCAGTTGATCGAGGTTTCTGTAGTAATGTTGTATTTCAAATTGGATCCATTTTTTTGCTGCACGTATTAAATAATTGGAATAAGCATTAGAAATAGCACAATTTATTTTCATAAAATTTGGAAAGACATTGTTGCTTTTGCATTCTTTGAGAAATATTATGTCTGCTTTAATTCGTTTCGTTTTAATAAGTTTACGTATTATGTTGGAGCATTATTTTTTAGAAGTTCAGAAATTTTTCTCTTACAAGTTTAGCTGTTAGATGAACAACAATTGTGGTCAGTATTGATTAAAATTTAATGAATTTTTCATCGTTATGGACCGCAAAAAATCAAGTGTAAAAAATAAAATAATAACACTTTAGATGTTATAAGTGTATTTTTTATTTAATTTAAAACTACACGAATGCATTACGGTCGGTATTACCGACCATCTTCAACGCTCGACGCGAAACTACTACTAAAGCAATTACAACAAAAGCAAAGACATGAGCTAATAACAGTTCATTAATTTAATCCGACTGAATCATATATGTCAAAGTTAACTGTTATTAGCTAATGTCTTTGCGTTTGTTGTAATTGTTTCAATAGTAGTTTATAACATCTGAAGTGTTATTTTTTTTGCACTTAATTTTTTACGGTCTATAAGGGTGGAAAAAATCATTAAATTTTAATCAATACCGACCACAATTGTTGTTCATCGAACAGCTTAATTTGTTAGAGAAAAGTTTCTGAACTTCAGCAACGAAGCTCATTTCTGGCTCAATCGCTTAGTTGATAAGCAAAATATGCATTATTGGTCAGCAGTAAATCCACATGTGCATCTTGAGTACCATTGCATCTGCAAAAAATTACTGGTTGGTGCGGTTTAATGCCGGAGGTGTGATTGGGTCATATTTTTTCGTGGATGAAAACGACCGTCATGTTATCGTCAAGGGAGAGCGCTATCGTGTTATGTTGGAAGATTATTTGTGGTCAAAATTGGAAGAACTTGACATCAACAATATGTGGTTTCAACAAGACGGCGCCACTAGCCGCACAACACGCCTCCTAATCGATTTAGGGAAAGGCAAATTTGGTAAACGTGTTATCTCGCGAAATGTCTGGTCGAATGGCTGCCTCGTTCATGCGATCCCATGTCATTGGATTTTTTAAGAGAGGTATTTCAAGTTAATGGTCTATGTCAAGAAGCCAGTAACTTCAGACGAGCTCAAAGACAACATCCAACCCAAAATTGCCAACGTTTCGGTCGAAATGTGTGCCAGAGTGGTGGAAAATTGGGTCCAAAGGTTCAACCGCTGTAAACCGGCTTGAAGTGGTCATATAACCGAAATCTAATTTTGTTCATAAAATGTAATGCTTGCACTGCACCCATAATAAATTTGAAACCAACATCTCAATAATTTCTGCGTTTTATTAATAGATAAAATTGTTATGTCCTTACTGGAAAATTCTTTTGTATCGGCAGGGTTTTGCAAATAAAAAATTATCTTGACTAAAAATCATATTTATTCTAAATATTTTCATTAAAATGCTAATATACTCATACGTATGTTACATTTACTAAAACCATTACTCAATATAACTAAACTATAACTCTTTTCTTGGGTATAATGAGCATGAATCTTTATTGATTTTCATAGTTTGTAATGAAATGTAATGAATATATAAACGTCCAAACACCTAATTGAGTCGAAGGGCATTGCCGTAGAAATTTGCCTGGCTAGCGATGCGCTCTTTTGATTCGATTCGAGGCACTGCAAGTCGTTGCTAATGGACGCACTTTAATAGTGAATATATAGCAGAGAAAATATTTTTTTTTTGTTTTTTTGTGGTAGGGAGGCGAAGGCATTTACGCCCGCCAAGTCTGGCAGTGTGGGATCCCATGGAGGATACCCTTGGACTACCCACTAAACACCTCCCCTGTCAATCTGAGAACCTAGCCTGGAACCGTTTGACACATTACTTCGGGCCAGGTCTCGTTTTGTTACGCCGTGGGGCGCCTTCAAGCTGGGGAGTCCCTTTCCTAGCGGGAGGGGAGAGGGGAAGAGGAAATGCCAGAAGAGCGATCCCCCAGCCCCAGCACCTCCGGCTGCTGTGAGTCCCTTTTATCTTTTAGGACTGCCCGAGCATAATGTGCCACCTGGTTCCATTTGTCAACCGATTCGAGCATCACCGCAACTATATTATCTGGGGTGAGCTCTCCCGTCTCCCTGTAGAGTTCCCTTCGCAGCCTGGCACATTTGGTACACGCAAAAAATGTGTGACAGGCATTGTCCTCCTCTCCTGGGCAAAACCGGGAGAGGAGGACAATGCAGAGAAAATATTAAGACTCAATACAATGCAGTTAATTAATATCGCGCTTAATTCACCAATTGAATATCGATCCCTTAACTCAAGGCCGTAGCCTTGTCAGTGCTCCTGCCCCCAAAATTTTTACAATAATTAATCATAAGGTAACCCAGAGTCCGGTTAATTATATTATGGAAAAATTAATATGTGGTTTTCCATGTGGTCCATAAATAAAGAAAAAGTAACATAAATAATTCTTATAGTTTACGTCTGGCTGAACAGAAAAGAGTTTTCCGTGCCATGAAATTTCCATGAATTTGCTAGAAACCTACTTAAAATCAACTCATCTTTTTGTTACATTAGTTTCCTGGTCATATTGAATTCTCGAATGAAGGATGGTGCAGTAAGGAAGGAAAGATGTGGAGAACATGATACAAACGCAAAATAGCAACATTGCGTCATTTGTGTTTTTACTCCTGGTATTCGCGGTATTCAATCACTCATTCTGGAGTTATAATGCTATAAAATTGTGCTTGCGTAAGAAGTGTAGAACTTGAAATATTACAGTGTTATTCGCTTAAAGAGGAATTCTGTAACTATATCGTCACATTGGAAATCATCACCACCCATTTGTATAAGGTAAGCTTTCAGGGTATATTTTTATATATTTGCAGCCTGTAAATATTACTACTAATAAAAAGCAGAACAATTAATCTTAGATATTTAACTTATTTAATTAGTATGATTATAACTATCATTCAAATCAATCTCTAAACTAATACACATACATACTTATTTCAAATTCAAAATTTAATTCGCTGGAAAAAAATGGTACTATATTTTTTGAACAGGTTGTTTTTTTAAATTAAGATATAACTGGTTTGAAAATATTTCCTCACGTTTGCGTTGGAAAAATAGATAGATAGATAGATCACCAAAAACGCTTCTACATTTCTAATCCTTTGATTGCATGGTGGAGTTACTGAAATGTGATGGAAGTCGTTGCTTTTTGCTACTAGGATTTGAAACAAGTTATGTGTTGATTTTCTAAAAACGTTTCAACAAATTGGAAACAATAGATTTAGACAAATTTCTGCCTACAATTTATCAGCTTCTATCCTCAATTTAATCTTCCTTAAAGTCAAAGTCAAAAGCGCTTTATTTAATACTACTCGTTATAAATTTTAAAAAAATATAAAGCAAAATCCAAACAATAACAATAAAAAAACTTAATGGCCCAAATGGCTCTCTAAATTTGTACGTTATCATTAAACACATTTAAAAAAAAAAAAACTATAGCAAATTCAAATCAATGAAGATTATTACATATTTTTACAATTCAATTGGAAAAAGGAGAAAAAACCAACCAAAACTATTCTAAAATTATTTATCATCTTAACACTACAGTGAACTTTGATCCTACACCTAATATGTTTTAACTTAATTCTAATAAATGCAATCAAAAACTTTATCTTATACTATAAAAATCTATAACAATGTTCTTAACCTAAGCGTCTAACCTTATCTCTAACCTAATATAAACCTAACCTATATCTAATTTTTAACAAAAATAAACAACAACACTTAATGTAGCAATAATGAGCTGAAACTCAAAAACTAAATAACGAAAAACACCAAAACTGAAAATAAACACGAATAATTTAGACATTGTCATTCAGCCACCAATACCTAGATTGCCCCGTCTCAACTCGATCAGCTTCAACGAATCTAGCAAATGAGTATCTTCATTGGAACTGTTGGTCTCGTGAACTCAAATTCGGAGGATATTTTATCTTCTTATTGGTGGCCCGTCGATATATGTGATATATGACTGGGACGCCGTCAGAATCAAAAACAAATCGATTCATGTCCAAATACACGAATGCTTCTGGAGGAATGAAGCCAGTAGCGAGGCAAGTCGCAATATACCCGTCTGTAGGATGGAACCGCAGTGAAATCCAAGGGTTTTCACTCACAGTCACAGATCTTGCGATATGATTCCGAAGAAGTTTCAATATGAAGATATCGACCCTCGTCACTTCAGCAGTTTGATAAATTCTTCTATTCGATATATAATGTTTCCAATCTGTCTCAGGCTTTCTGTACAAACCAGTACATGCACGAAGACATTTCCTTTCGAAAACTCTTAATTTTTCCATAGTACTAGCACTCTGGTTGCACCAAATCTGACATCCATATGTCAAAACTGGTCTAACCAGTGTCTTGTAACAGATAATTTTGACCTTTTGATCAATGTATCTGGAATGAAAGAGCTTGCGAAGGGCCATGACTACTTTAAGTGCCTTACTGAGCATGATTTTCACATGTTCAGTATAGTACAGATACTGATCGAGATAAACACCGAGGTATCGAACACAGGATTTATGTGGAACCCGTTCAAGACTACCTCACCAGCCATGATGTGGAAATCTTTCCAATTACGTTTCAGGTCTTGACTGACCCCCTGCAGCGTTGTCCGAAACAAGATTGTTTCATACTTTTGCGCATTGATTTTCATTCGCCAATTGTCAGTGTACAGCTGTACATCATTGAACATTTTTTGGAGATTGCTCTGAACTATTGTAGCTTTTTGGTCTGCTGTATAGATGATCAGATCATCAGCAAACGCTACCAATGATCGCGTTGGCGAGACGTTAAAATCAAAGCCGTTCAATAGCTTGCGAATGAAGATTGAGAAGAGCAGAGGCGCAGTAACTGTTCCCTGCTGTAGACCATTCAAGACCTTGAGCTCGCGCATTGTTGTCAGATTTCCATCAGTTACAACAAACGATTTCCCGTATAACATATTACACATCATGGCGACAAGGTGTCTGGGGAACTTGTCCTGAAGGAGTTTAAAAATTAGTCCATCTAACCATACCGTATCAAAGGCTTTCTCCAAATCAATGAGACATGCTCCAACACATTGTCTATCATTTAGTTTCCAACAGATGTCTGAGGTTACTTTCGTTATTGCATGTGTGGTCGAATGCCTGGCACGAAAACCAAATTGGCAATTCGGCATCAACTCATTTTCCTCAATGTGGGCGTTTAATGCTCTGTTGAGTATCACTTCAAACACCTTGCTGATGTTAGGCAGCAAGCTGATTGGGCGATAGCTTTTGGGGCATGAAGATTCTTTTCCTTTCTTCGAGATCGGAAATACCTTAGCTTTTTTCCACTCATTTGGGAATTATGAATTGCTCAACATGTTGTTGAACAATATGCAATAGTTCCTAATAGCAACCTCAGGCAAATGTCGGAGAACTGCATTTGGAATACCATCAGTACCACATGATTTCTTGTTGTTTATCTTGCGAAATATGAAACACAAGTCTTCATAGCTGACAAAATAATCAATAAGATTCAAGCTCGGTATGAGGTCAGATGTTAATGTTTCATTGAAATGAAGAATTGATTGGCCGTTCAGGCTTGATTTGAAGTCGGAAACTTTTGCTTCAACGACCTCTTAAAAAATTTCGTTCCCTCTCTCAGGGTTTGGTAGATAAACCAATTCAAAATGTGTTCCAATCAGGGCAAGTTTATCCAATCCTTCACAAATAATCCTGTTTCCATTTCTATCCGGAGTCGTACTATCAATTTCGAGACCAGCCCTATCGAGAAGATTTATCTCATCACTAGTGACTTCAAGATTCGATATCTTCACTCGAGACTTCTTGCGGAATATGCTATTCACTTTCGCGAACACGCCGTCTGGGTCCTGTGGGCTAGTACCCTCAATTTTTCCGCCCATTGATTGCTGACCTCACTCCTGAAGTATGACCGGATTAAGTTCCGGACATTCTTCAGATGTAATTTCAACAAAGACAACGAGGGATGGTTGTAGTCCAAAAATCGCCGATAAATATTGTTGACGCGTGTGAGAAGGAGGCTTTTCAATCTTTTCAACCTTGCGATGGTTGGTGTTTCATATCCTTCCATATTGTTTCGATGTTTAATCTTGGGAACTACTTTCTCAATCGTTTCCAACGTCAGCTTCTCTAACTTCGACAAATAGACATCTTTTTCATCATTAGTTAGATTCCTGTCATTAGGAACCATTGAACAAGAGTTGCCACCATCAGAAGGGGGACATTGCTTCTGGTACTCGCGATTAAACTTCTTTTGAAACTTTCCCCAGTCTGTTTTGTTGAAATTCAACCGATGATTTTCATGTTGAACTGGAATGAGGAAGAAATCATCCCTGTGATGATTGATTTCCATTACGATTGCGTTATGGTCGCTATCATAAGGAAGCACCTACAGTTTCCGTTGAGGACTATTAAAGCTGAATTCAAGTCTTGCGTCAGCAATGCAAAGGTCCAAATATGAATTTTTCCTAGGGTATGTTGGGAGCTCCGACCCATATAGATTGCACCTGTATTCAATTTGGTTCTCTGTTATCCACGATTTCAGGAATACACCTCGTGGATTATTGGTGGCGTTCAGCCATGATGTATGCTTGGCATTCAGGTCACCAGCAAGAATATAAAAGTTATGCAGCCTGTTCAATTCGAGTATTTCAAACAAGGAATTGAGCTCCTCCTTGAGCTTGAGAACAGTTCCACCAGTTGCATAGGCAGAGATAACGAAGAGGTTATCCCCACCTGGCAGTGAGATTTTGATAACGGACACTTCAAGAGATTCAAAGCTTTTGAATTCGACTTTTTCAATATTTTGGAAACAATAGGGTCTTCGAACCAATATCCCGGTGCCACCTCCCCCATCACCTGTCACCCTATCGTTTCTTACGAACTCAAAATCCTTGAATCTCATGGAGTGCCATGAACTGAGGTGGGTTTCGGTGAGAAGCACGATGTCAGGCTTTTGTCTGGCAATGAATTCAAGGAGATAATCACGCCGATGTAAAGTAACAATGGAGTTGACGTTGCTCGAGATGAGACGAATCCTATCCATGGGAATGTGGCTGGATGACAAATTATTTTGAGGCATTTGAAAGCCCTAAACGCTGAAAAACAATGTTAATTTTCGAATCTTGTTTATCGGTTCGCTCCGATAAGGAATTTAGTTGCTGATAAATTTTAAGGAGCAGCTCATTATTGCCACTTACATTATTTATTTTATTTACATTGTCTGCTGGTCCTCTCGCAGCAAGTGCAAATGACACCCCGGGCTTGACGAAGTTGGTAGGTATCACACTGCGGTGTGCTTGACTTTATTTCGGAGTGACTTTAATCTTTGTATCTTGATACCGGGAGCATCCTCGATATGATGCTGGATGACCAAAGGCACCGCAGTTCGCATAATATAGTTTTTCTTTTGGCTCCGCCTGAGCCAATTTGCACTCGCCGGGAGCATGAATGTCTTTGCATTTCACACACCTATATTTCATGGCGCAATTGGTAGCCGAATGCCCGGATCTTTGACACCTGTAGCACTGGTTGACCTCACTTTTCTGGAGGCACTCCCACCTCACCACGCGGAAGTTCACGTACCGTATTTTCTGCAGGGCACTCGAACTACTTTTGCTGGAAATCTGGACTAAGTAGTGAGTCAAGTTTTTGCGCTCCACAATCGATCTTCTCGTTGCAAAGTTTTTGACTGTAATAAATTGTATTTCTGGTGCAGCTTCTTGGAGCACCTGAAGGAGATCGACTGTGTCCTCACCACAGTCCAGACCCTTCAATAAAAAGGTTTGGTTCTTTTCGCTTTTCGGGGTGTACGTGAAATGCGGAACATCTCCAGAATTTAAGGCACTTTTTGTTGCCTGGAAATCAACCAGCGACTTAGTCCTTATTGTCAATTTTTCGGCATTGACTCTTTTTATCTGAAAATCTTTTAATTTATTTTCAGCTGCCAAAAGCCAAACCATATCTTTGCCCGTTTGCCCAAACACATTCATTGGTGGGACTTTTTCTTTTTTTCATTAATGTTAACGGACGGACCAGCAGGCAAACCTTTTGGTTTTTTCTCCCGATTTTTAATTTTAAGATATTCAATGAAATCATTATCTAATTTTGACGTTTTACCTGTATCCTCTTCAACGTTCATCGTTTCTTCAAGACCAGCTAGCGCTGTATAATAATTTCTGCTGTCGTTTGCGCCTCCTGCGCTGAGGACATCCTCTTGATTAGCTTCTTCCTGTGGCTTTTTAATTTTCTTGTCTTCGGTTTTTGGGTTTGCTTGTCGGCCTTTCTTGCTTTCTTTATCCTTGTTGAACGTTAACGTTCCAACAAGTGCTTCTAACGATTTAACTCGAAGCTTGAGTTCTTCATTTTCTTTTTCGATTTTTTCAGCTTTCTCTTTTTCTTGGATAAGCTGTTCGATTTCCATAACCGATAGGATTGTCGGTTTTTTTGCTTTATTCTCGTGACTTCTTTTTAGTTTTTTTCGCCCGCCATCATTGGCGATGGGCATGATCCTGATTGATGGCTGAAGCAATGGGGCTCCTCCATCTCGTCGTTTTCGCAGCGAGACTAGAGGGAATGTTCTCAGACCGGGACTGCCCTTGAACGTATTTCCACTTTTGATATTTCTTCAGGAAATGAATTTCAGGTATTCGATAAATGCTCGAATAATTTGACGGTGATGGGTTTCCCAATAAAATCCAAATTTGCTTTTGACTGGCTCGTAAAAAAAATATTTCAATTGTTTGAAACTGACTTTTGCGAAAAATTAAATAATTTTTAAATTTAATGACAGGAGCAATTAAAAACACGTCTACACGCAACGAGTGCTAGACGTAGAATATTTAATCTTCCTTTATTTGTCCTACATTAAACGATTTCCTTGATTATGTTTTCCCTTCTCTTTCCTTAAACTTATTTTGCTTTTCATTTGTACCTAACCGTTTTTGCAATTTTACTTAATTGTTGCTGCTGTTCCATTTTCATCGAAATATTATCAACTAAGTGAGTATGGTTAAAATGAATTTTTTACATGAACTGTGATTCATTTATCGAATTTTTCATTCTAACCAAGCACACTATAATCAGAAAAATATGCTTCAGTTTATCAAAGCAGTAAACTGTTCATTGTAAGTATAACCTATGTAGTGCCTTTCACCTTGTGTAAATTTATATTGCTTTCATTAAAATTAAGAAAAATAATATTCAGTCCACACAAAACTATTTTCAATAGCGAAAGCCCCGTACGTCACAAGTTATTTATTTTGATTGATGGTTTCGAACAACTTCAAAAATTTACCAGTATACGTGATACAACTTCCTAAAATAAATTTAAATGCATACTTATATTCAATGAAATAGTTCGCATTTGAAATTTATTGGCTTTTCGAAAAAAAATAATCGTGAGCATTTTACAATTTACTTTATTTATATATTTTCACTATGTTCTAGAAATTTTAACAGGTTACAGTGCTTAGTTTATAAAAAAATCATTCAAAGGGGGTTGAACAAGTTACTACAAAGTGTGACAATTAAGTAATGAGACTGATTCCAAGAAAACCGCATATTTAAAAATCATTCTACAACTCTACCATCTTATTCAAATTAGTGCCCTTAAGCAGCTATGCAACGATTCTAGCGTGTTTTCCATGCTCCGCAACATTTCTAGAACGCTTCGACTGTCCGCGAGTACTTTCGTCACGGCCGCCTGGATATCTAGCCCAGTCATATTAGGTAAAACAAGTTGGGTAAACAGACCTACGCTCATGTCAGAAGGGTTTTGTATTCAATTTACAAAATGCAGTCACCAAATCGAATCAAATCAAGAAACATGTCAAAGACGATTTTATTGGAGACAATATGAAATGCGAAGATCATACTATTTTTAACAAAGTTCAATGAGTTTCGACTTTGGGGTTTTTGGTATTGTTATACTCATAAATATCAGATGTCCACCCGCGACGGAGGAAACACATTTTTCATGTATTTCCCCCCTGTGCCCCCACTGAAGCAAAAACTGACAGTTTAAGAACTGTTTTGAAAAGCTTCCATGAAAACTTTCATTTCATACTCATATCGGCTACGTTTGATGAATTTTTTTTCAGGGGCCACTCTCCTGTGCTGAAATCATCGATTCATGGCCAATTTTTTCGAATCCTAGAATGGTTACAAAACCCTTTTGCTAGGAGCTCTCTCCCACCTCCTTGACTTATTTCACTTATGAGCATTAATTGTAGGTACTCATCTTCAGTCATTCATTCAATTGAATCAAGTGTTCAAAGCATGCACCTTAAACGTTGAAGTTGGGAAAAAATAACTCCAAATTATTCAATCTTCGCATTTAAAACAGCCACTATCTTGTTTTACGATTACTGATACTACTAGCTGAACCGATTCTCAAAGATACGCATGACACCTATCATTCCTGAAATTTTCATGCAAATCCTAGCAAAACTGTAGTGTCTGAGTCGGTAAAAAGCGCATGTTGTTCCATAGCCATATGTTGCCATAGTAATACACTCGGCGCATATTGTTCCATAGTAATACAGGAAAATTCAAACCGCTATAACTTCGCTAAATATGATTCAATCTTTATGAAACTTTCAGGATAGATCAATCTTATAAATAGACATCTACGTACTGAATTTCATTGAATTTAAGGGTACAGTTGAGATTTTATTCAAGAAAACATAAAATCGATAAATCATACTATTACTAACAAAGTTGAGTGAATTGCGACTTCTCATGTATTTGTTGTTATTGTACGCACCAAGGCCTACATCTCTGATTTTTTTCAGATTTTTCCGATCACAGGTGTCCAATCGCGAGGGGGGGGAACACAAATTTTTCGTGTATTTCCCCTCCCTGTGCGCCCCTCGAATCAAATTTTGCCAAACTAAGACCTGTTTTGAAAAGTTCTCATCAAGACCTTTCATTTGATACCCATATCGGCTACCTTCAATGAAATTTTTTTTTCGGGGGGTCACTCTCCTATATGGGGAGACCCCCCTTAAATACCTTATAAAATTTTTTTGTAGTTGAACTTTGAAGAGATCACCACTTTACACCTACACACAAAATTTAATGATTCTAGCTTAAATAGTTTCCGAGAAAAACTGCTGTGACACACGGACGGACGGACGGACGGACGGACGGACGGACAGACGGACAGACGGACAGACTGGTCGCGAAACTAGTAGGGTTTTGTAAAATTATTTTACAAAACCCTAAAAAGGGGTCAACCTCGGAATGAAAGATAATAAGCTGCAAATTGATATGAACCTTTGTTTTGTCATTCTAAATGTTGTCTCAAAAGTCACAATCGTTATCGTGTTCGCGTCTCAAGATATTCAAGGTCAAAGGTCACAAAAATCGGTTTTTCGCGAATATCTGGCTTCCTATCGGTTAAATGAGATTTGCATTTATTATAAAAGTTGTAGGCTATAAAATTCCCTACAACTTTTGTTTAAACTTTTTTTTCATACGACCAACCGTTTTGAAGGTAGAGCGCGAAGAGTGCACATCGTACAGTCATATACGGCCTAATGCAAGGTCAAGCGTGAGTTATGGTTATCAGTACGTTATAAAGTCAATTATTTACTTGGAAATTATAATTATTAAACAATGCCTATTATTTATGTACTAACTATTAATTATTTATATTTAATTAAAGTAAGTAACTTGATTTGCAACGGTACAATTTCAAACTAACGAATAATCTTGACTCATACAAAGTGGAGAGAGTGGCCTTGAATACTATAGAACATCTGTCCCGGCAATGAATAGAAAAGGGCATAGGGTAGGGACAAGTATTTCCAGGTATATAAGTATTGAGAAATTTACGCGTTTTAAAGAAAAGATATATAATGTCGTGTTAACTTAAAATAAAACTAAAATATATAATCCAGAATTAATAATATTTTATACTTAAATAGTTAAATATGAATAATTATATATATTATTTATGTACTAACTATTAATTATTTATATTTAATTAAAGTAAGTAACTTGATTATTTATATATAATTATTCATATTTAACTATTTAAGTATAAAATATTATTAATTCTGGATTATATATTTTAGTTTTATTTTAAGTTAACACGACATTATATATCTTTTCTTTAAAACGCGTAAATTTCTCAATACTTATATACCTGGAAATACTTGTCCCTACCCTATGCCCTTTTCTATTCATTGCCGGGACAGATGTTCTATAGTATTCAAGGCCACTCTCTCCACTTTGTATGAGTCAAGATTATTCGTTAGTTTGAAATTGTACCGTTGCAAATCAAGTTACTTACTTTAATTAAATATAAATAATTAATAGTTAGTACATAAATAATAGGCATTGTTTAATAATTATAATTTCCAAGTAAATAATTGACTTTATAACGTACTGATAACCATAACTCACGCTTGACCTTGCATTAGGCCGTATATGACTGTACGATGTGCACTCTTCGCGCTCTACCTTCAAAACGGTTGGTCGTATGAAAAAAAAGTTTAAACAAAAGTTGTAGGGAATTTTATAGCCTACAACTTTTATAATAAATGCAAATCTCATTTAACCGATAGGAAGCCAGATATTCGCGAAAAACCGATTTTTGCGACCTTTGACCTTGAATATCTTGAGACGCGAACACGATAACGATTGTGACTTTTGAGACAACATTTAGAATGACAAAACAAAGGTTCATACCAATTTGCAGCTTATTATCTTTCATTCCGAGGTGAAAGCCCTAATATGACTGGGCTAATCCGTAATTGACTCAAAATGGGTTTCTTTTACCACCGATTTTGTTCTAGGGAACAAAAAAAAATCACAGGGTGACATATCGGGCAAATAAGGTAGCTGTTGCAACACGGTGATCCCCTTAGAGGCCAAATACTGGGACATGCTGCTTTTGCTCCTCAGAAAGGTTCTTTGGAACCATTTTCGCGCACAACTTTTTCATCCCAAAATCGTCGGTTAAAATATGACTAACTAATCCACGGTTCATACCCAGTTCCAAAGCCCACGTTCGAACTGTTAAACGCCGATCTTCACGGACTAGGATGTACACACCCTGCGCATTCGCGTCAGTCCGCACCTCGTCTTCAATACTTTCAGGCCCCTACTTAAACTCTTTATGCCATTGAAACACCTGGGCACGATTGAGAGCACTATCACCGTGAACTTTTACAATTTTGGCGTAGGTTTCCGAAGCTATTTCGCCCAATCTGGCGCAAAATTAATCTTGATTTCTTTTTTCCATTTTCGTGACAAGCACCACCAGCACACGTCTACTCAACAAGACACAGCAGGAGAACTAAACACCGGGTACCAGGTTTTCCAGTACGATGGAAGGTGGCGAGGCTCGTGCTGAGCAGCAAAGGGAAGGGAAATCCCGAATCGCCATCTGCATACCGCCCGTAATGCACGCTAGATACGACTGAGAAAATGCCAGAGAAACTCATCAAGAGAACGCGGTCCAAAAGGCGGAGGCATATTGTTGCACCAAGCGACAGATCATCCTGTTGATGACACTCCACGTCAGGAATGCCTTCAACTCCGCTAGATGGGTGGATATTTTGGATACGCTGGAAAACTCTTTTCAAGATCCAGAATATCTAATCCGGCTTTTGAGGAACTACCTTATAGACCAAAGCCTGCTCTACGATACGACACAGGGCCAACGAAGGATGGAAATTACTTCGGGTGCTTTCCAGGGATCTATGCTTGGTCCGGACCTGTGGAACGTGTCTTACGACGGGCTACTGAGACTTGAGATGCCAGATGAATCGCGCTTGGTCGGCTATGCGGATGATGTTGCGGCTCTTGTCACTGAACGCACCGTTGAACTGGTACAACTTAGGCTAGGTACGCTAATGCGCCGAGTGAGGGACTGGATGACTGCTCGCGGGCTGATTTTAGCACTGGAGAAAAGCAAAGTGGTCATCTTGACAAAAAAGAGAATCTCTAGAGTAAGGATGATCAGTATTGGAGACATACAGATCGAATCGAAGCCAACAGTGAAGTACCTGGGGCTACTGATCGACTCGAAGATGAGTTTCTCTGAGCAAATCAGGGCAACGGCTGAGAAGGCTTCTTTGGGAATATTGGCACTGAGTGGACTTTGGCCAACGTAGGGGAACCCTGGCCATCAAGAAGACGCCTCTTGATGAGTACTGTAGGGTCTGTGCTACTGTGCCCAGCAGAGGTATGGGGCAACCCTTTCAGCAAGGAGGTATACCGAAAAAGTTTGGCACAGGCACAGAGAAGGCGAGCACTGAAAATTGCATCCTCGTATCTAACAGTCTCTGACTCAGTGGTGAGAGTTATTGCAGGCGTGATACCTGTCGCTCTCCGTGCTAGAGAGCGGTGCCCTATTTACCTGCGCCGAAACGAGGATGCGAGGGAGATGGTTGTCCGCGAGGAGAGACAACGCTCACTTAACGATTAGCAGCAGTCTTGAGTCAATTGCACGAAGGGAAGGTGGACTGCGTGCCTCATCCCGTGGCTAAATCGAAGGCATGGTGAGACTGACTTCTATCTGACCCAGCTTTTGAGCGGGCATGGGTATTTTCGGTCTTCCCTGCACAAGATCGATAAGTCACGGTGCCCTGAATGTTGGCATTGCCCAGGAGAGGAGGACAATGCCTGCCACATATTTTTTGCGTGTACCAAATGGGCCAGGCTGCGAAGGATTTTTCAGTTATTTCACATTTGGTATTTAACGAATAAGACTCGACCATAAACAAGCTATTACTCAGCGACCCAGCATTTTTTTTATAAGCATTATTTTTATTTGACATAATCTGTTCGACAAAATTCTTACTTTTTGATTTATTCGCAAAAAACTGTCTGAAAACATAGAAGTTGTTGGTTCAAGAGCTGTTACATTCACTAGCAAATAAGTCGAAAATTATTGATTTTCAGAAAAAAAAAATTTCAGAATAAAATTTGCTTAGAATTAGTCAATCTTTTCATTCCCGGACAATATTTTCAATGGAAATGTTTCATCCTTGCGGAGGAATCCTGTCCACCTTCCGGGTAAAAGGAACCCCGGCATAGTGTCTGCTTTGAAGTGAATATAATTAGAAGCTAATACCAAATTTTGTTTGAATCAGTGCTGCTCTGTACCATTGCAAGGGAGAGTGATCATTGACTGGAATAAAAATATAATGCTTGATTTTAATTTGACTAACTTCTTTACACTGAATTTAGTTCTTTAATATAATTCTATTTTTTCAAATACAAACAGGGATTTAGCTGACTTCCAAAAGGAGAAGAGCTTATTGGTTTCGTACGTAAATTGGTAACTTTTCTTAGGGTTGCGCACGTTGAAATTCAAAAACGAAACCTTTACAGGCTCATTCGGGTGTACATCATTTCGTCTGTCAGTTCAAAATTACTCCAGATTTACTGCACGGATTAAGGTCAAATTTGGTACACATGGGAATTCTTGCAATCCAAACACGTTCGTGTAAATTTAGTATATTTACTTTTGAGATAAGGGTAATTGAAAAAAGTTTTCCTAGCTTTACCATGTCACATATTAAATGAAATTTATTATTTTGAAGATCTCCAAAAAAGTGTTTTATAATTTTAAAGTTAATGATCTTTGAGCTATTAAAGAAAATATACGAGCATTGAAATTTGGGCAAAAAAACGGAAAATATTTCTTCACCCCTAAATTACTGTTAAACTATTCAGAAGTCTATAGTCAATTCAATATTGTTGGTAAGAATTTGTAATTTAAACTACTTTGTGTTGCATTCATAACTATATATGAGCATCTCAAATTCTTCAAATAAACAATCATGTTCGAATTCATTTGGATCGCATGCAATACAATTAAAAATTTTGAAATAAACTACTCGTACTTGCGCTATTATTATAAGCAACAAATCAAAACAAGTTGGGTAGACAGACCTATGCTCATGTCAGAAGGGTTTTGTACTCAACTTACAAAATGCAGTAACCAGCAGCGAATAAAATCAAGAAACATGTCAAAGACGATTTTATTGGAGAAAATGTGAAATTCGAGGATCATACTATTATTAACAAAGTTGAAAGAATTATGAATTCTGAGGTATTTGTTTTAGTTATACCCATAGATATCTCCCTTGATAATTTTTCCAGATTTTTTGGAAACACATTTTTCATGTATTTCCCCCCCCGCCCCCTTGTGCCCCCTCTGAAGCAAAAACTGTCAGTTTAAGAACTGTTTTGAAAAGCTCTCATAGAGAACATTCAGTTGATATTCATATCGGCTACCTTTCATGAAATTTTTTTCAGGGCCCACTCCTCTGTACTGTAATCGTGGATTCATGGCCTATTTTTTCGAATCCTAGAATGGTTACAAAGCCCTTTTGCTAGGAGCTCTCTCCTGCCTCTTCGACTTGTTTCAATTGTATGTACTCATCTTCATGATACCTATCATTCCTGAAATGTTCATGCAAATCCTAGCAAAGCTGTAGTGTCTAAATCGATAAAAAGCGCATATGGCTCCATAGCCATATGTTTCCATAGTAATACAGGGGATATTGTTCCATAGTAATACGGGAAAATTCAAACCGCTATAACTTCGTTAAATACTATTCGATCTTTATGAAACTTTCAGAAAAGATCAATCTTATAAAAAGTCATCTGTTTGTTAAATTTTATTGAATTTAAGGGTACCGTTTAGATTTTATTCAAGAAAACATAAAATCGATAAATCATACTATTACTAACAAAGTTGAGTGAATTTCGACTTCTCATGTATTTGTTGTTGTTGTACTTATAAAGGCCTACATTCATGATTTTTTTCAGATTTTTCGGATGGAAGGTTTCCAATCGCGAGGGGGGGGTACGCGAAAAGTTCGTACATTTCCCCTTCCCCTGCCCCGCTCGGTACCGATAAGGCAATTTTAAGACTTGTTTTAAAAAGATCTCATTGAGACCTTTCCAATGACACCCTATTCGACTACCAATGGTGAAATTTTTTTTTTGAGGGGTCACCTCCCTATACGGGGAGACCCCCCTTAAACCCCTTTGAAAAATTTTTCCACCCTTGAACTTTCAAGAGGTCACCACTTCTGACCTTTTCACAAAGTTTCATGGCTGTAGCCTCTATAGTTTCGGAGAAAAAGTGCTGTGACATACAGACGGACGGACGGACGGACGGACGGACAGACGGACAGACGGACACAGGTCGTGATTGCAATAGGGTTTTGTATTTTAGTACAAAACCCTAAAAATGGAAAGTCAGAGCGCCCACGAGAAGACATCTTAGTACACATACTCGCAAATATAGGACAAGATAGAATACAAATTTCCCTCTTCAGTTTGCATCAAACAAATTTTTTATAAATGCAAAACAGAGAAAAAAGCTATATTTTACACAAGTTGGGTAAACAGAATTACGCTCATGTCAAAAGGGTTTTGTACTTTACCAATAATATGTGGATAAATAGAATGATTTAATTCAAGAAAAACTTTTATGACAGGTACAACAAATACAATACATTCTTGCTTTAAAGGAACCCTATTTTAATCAGCCAACATTTTGTTCCAATATTATTATAATTATTGACTGACCTGAACCTTAAACATATTTTTGTTGTTCATCTTATGTGAAAATTTGGAGAAGATCCTATCAAAAATGTAGTGTCTGGTTCGGTGGAAAGCCCATATAGTAAACAAAATCGCATATGATTGCTACAATTGGAGGAAATTCAAATGGCTATAACGTCGGTAAATTTTATTGAAGCTTATAGAATAAAATGATATTTTGAAAAACTACTTAAATGGCTGATTACATCTAATTTAATAATCTACTTCTTCTTCTTAGCACTACAGCCTCTTTCGGGCCTTTGCTTCCTGCAAACAGCGCCTCCAACGGTCTCGGTCCGTTGACCACGTCATCCAATTTCAAAATCCGAGCAGCGATGAACTGTCTTCGTCGACTGAGTCAGACAAGCGTTTTCTCGGTTTCCCCAGTGGCCACTGGCCTTCAGTTCTCCCTACGAATACCTTCTTGGGTATTCGTGGTTCATCCATACGATTCATGTGTCCAGCCCATTGTAGCTTCCGTAGTCTTACAATCGTTGAGACATCCGGTTCGTCAAAAAATTCACACAGCTCATGATTGTATCGGATTTGCCATTGGTCCCCATCTAGCTTTGCTCCGATTATTCGCCTCAGGACCCGTCGCTCAAAGGCGTCCAATATATTTGCAGATGCTCGGATTAGGGCCCATGTTTCACACCCATAGCATAACACAGGTCTTATCACAGATTTGTATACTTGGAGCTTTGTTTTCGTGTGTATGCAGCTGGTCTTCAAGATTGTCAAAACTGAATAAAATATTTTATTTGCGAGCTGTATTCTTCGGCGTATTTCGCCTCCTTCATTGCCCGTTTTCGTTATTTCGGCACATAAATACATGAATTCGCTAACATTTTCGATACTGTATTCGCCAAGTGTGATATTTTGTGTGTTTGGGGTATTTTTCCTCGACTGCGTCATGAGCTTTGTTTTATTTTCGTTGATTTGTAGCCCTACTAGTTTTGCTTCGCTGCCAAGTTTCAGGAAGAGTTCTTTGGCCGTTGTTAGTTACCGTGACAGAATGTCGATGTCATCCGCATAGGCCACTACCTGGCTCGACTTGTATAGTAATGTTCCTCGCGTATCGACAGATAGCTTCCGTATGACGTACTCCACAGCCAAATTGAATAGCAATGGGGCCAGCCTATCTCCCTGCTTTAGACCGATATTTGTTTCAAAGGCATCGGTGAGTTGGTTATTGATGCGGACTTGGGAGGTTGTCAGCGTCATTGTCATTTTTACAAAACGGACTAATTTGGCTGGGATGCCAAAACCAAGCAATTTAATAATACTGATATAGTTTTACTCATAAAAATGTTAAATCCTATTACTATTAGCAAATTTCAGTCTCTAAATTATTTGTTGTTGGAACAAGCTCCATGATTTTTAGGGCTTTTTGATATTTTTTTTGCAAAACTTACCGTTTTTTTTTGCAAACTTACCGTTTACCGTCCTATCTAGCCGCCTGTCCATTTGTTCATCCATTTGTCCATATTTTCAAAATTATAGAAGCTACAAAGCTCAAACTTTGTGAAAAGGTCAGAAGTGGTGATCTCTTACAAGTTAAGGTCTTATCAAATATACTAAAATTTTTTGAGGGTGTCCCCCTTACAACGAAGTGGCCGCTTAAAATTTTTTTTCATTAAATATACTTGACAAGGGTATCAAATAAAAGGTCTAGGCACTTTCAAAATCAGAACAGTATGTAATTTTTTGCATTAGGAGTCCAGGGCAAGGCAAAATGCAAGAACAAAATTTGTGCCCCTTCCCCTATGATTGGACACCTTTGAGCCGAAAATCTGAAAAACAATACGAAGGTAAGTCTTTATAAGTCCAAAGGCAACAAAAACCTCAACAATCGAAATTCACTCAACCCTTTTAATAATGGTATGATTTGTAAATTTTGCATTTCCACCCGAAAATCGAAATGGTAAATTTCTTAAATTTCTACATTTATGCAGGTTGACATAAGATCCTTACACCTACAAAATTGCATGGAGATCAAATCATAATCAAACGATTTATCGTCATTTCAATTGTATGGAATTACCAAAACAATAACACATGTTGATAGTTAATATATATTTCAAATCGACCAATGCACTCTTATTTTCTTCGGATTTTCATGAAAATGAAGGAATCGTGGTTTACTTGAATATGTCCAATGAGCCGAGCATTCAGAAAAAATATATAATATGGAACAAAATCGTGGCTGTTATGTGCTTACGAACGAAACTTAGCATCTTTTGGATGAATTTTAACGATTTTTTAAACAACGATTGCGTGAATAATTCAAATCATCGGTTCATGGCATCAGAACTTTATTTTTGAACACTGTAATGGTTACAAAGCGCTTCTGTTAGGAGCCCTCTCCTGCCTTCTCGAGTTGTTTCACCTTTAGTAATTATTGTAGGTACTTATCTTCAGTCATTCATTAAATTGAATCAAGTGTTAAAAGCAGGCACCTTTAACGTTGAAGTTTGGGAAAAATAACTGAAAATTATTTAATCTTCCCATTTAAAATAGCCACTGTTTTTTACTTACTGATACCACTAGCTGAACAAATTCTCAAAGATATTCATGATACCTGTCATTCGTGAAACTTTCATGCAAATCCTAGCAAACCTCTAGTGTCTGAGTCGGTTAAAATGGCGTATTGTTCCATAGCCATATTCTTCTTTGTAGCCCTACAGCCCCTTTCGGGCCTTCGCTTAACGATAGTTAGAGTATCTTCATTATCATGATCTAATGTATTGCCACTCCACAAGGTGATATGATCATTATCACGCTTTGGCCGTGTATCCGTCCACCCAGCTGCGATACGTTCTGATTTTTAAACCAGCACGTATCATAACTGAACGGGCTTATAATCCGTCCATATGATTCCACAATAATACAGAGCATATTGTTGCATAGTAATACAGGAAAATTCAAACCACTATAACCATAAATGGCCATTTGTGTACTAAATTTTATTGAATTTAAAGTCACCGTTAAGATTTTATTCAAGAAAATGTAAAATCGATAAACTTTTTTAGTAATAAAGTTGAGTGAATTACAACTTCTCATGTATTTTTTGTAGTTGTTCTCATAAAGGCCTTTTTCCAAATTTTTCTGATGAAAGGTGTCCAATTGCGAAGCGGGGTATGCAAAAAAATCGTGTATTTCGCCTTCCCTAGCCCCCTAAGGCACCGATAAGGCAATTTTAAGATTTGTTTTGAAAAGATCTGATTGAGACCTTTTCAATTTGACTACCAATGGTGAAAAACATTTTTTAAAGTGTTACCTCTCTATATGGGGAGACTCCCCAAAACCCTTTGAAGGTAGTTTTTTTTCCCCTTGAACTTTCAGTAAGTCACCACTTCTGACCTTTCCATAAAGTTTCATGGTTGCAGCTTCTATAAATTCGGAGAATTATAGACTATGAATTATAGACGGACGGAAACAGGTCGTGATTGCAATAGGGTTTTGTATTTTAAAACAGAATCCTAAAAATCTACTGGATTAATACCTAGTTATACGGAACTATTTCCGTGCGAGTTCCACTCGCACTTGCTCTATATTATGTTTGTTCACGCATTACTTTTGAAAACAGATGGGTAGATTTGCTGTTTTTTCGCCAATTGATTGGATCTGGGGCTTATCGCCATCAAGAAGAAATCAATCTTCCCAATCTAGCATGAAATATTCATCGGTTTTGTAAAAAATAATGTGTAAAAATTCGCTAGATATCTCTAAATGTAGAAGTAAATTTAAATATGTTGTTCCGGTTGAAACGGCGAAAATTAAAATTTTCATCTTTTTGGCATTTTCGTACATTTTCCCTTCCCTTACGCTGCTCAAAGAAAAACTTGTCGTTTTAAGATCTGATTTGAAAAGTTATCATAAATACCTTTCAATTTATACCCATATTGCCTTCATTTGGTGATTTTTTTTCAGGGGCCACTCCTCTGTATGTGAACACCCCTCTCAAACGCCACTTTACACCTTCCAACAATATCTTATGTTTCTAGCTTATGGACTTTGCGCGAAAAATGGTATGATACAGGGACGGACAGACAGACAGGATGCGATTTTAGTAGGGTTTTGTTTGATCATTTTGACAGAAAACAAAGCGAGGAATCTACGAGCCGTCATTTGTGCTTGCGGCGGCCAACAGCTTTCTGCATTGCGAAGCCTTCAGCTGATTGCTTATGAGTACTATCGAATAAGAATTGAATCTAGAACATCGGTATGGAACGCCGCTATTATGGCTGAATTCTTTCAAATCGATTAGATATCTGATATAACTAGTCCCGGTTTTGAAATAAGCTTTGAAATTTTATTTTTCTAATTTGTCATCTTGAGATAACACTAAATACCATCTAACTGCTGGAAAGTTCCCAATAAAAACAAATGCTGAAATAATCTTTACACTTTTTACTTAGTAGCTAGAATATTAAAAATTGTCACTAAAGGGATAAATCTTCCATTAGATCTACTGACAAAGCCGAAGGATATTGAAATTGAATAACTGTGAAGGATATATCGGCGATTTTCTATTACTCACGCTTGTTAAACCAACAATTTTACTATTCATATGAATCAAGTGTACTTAGTACGGTATGGTGCTTAATTACTACAGCCTCTCTCAAGCCTTTGCTTCTTGCAAATGGCGTCTCCAACTCTCTCGGTTCATTGACCGCGTCCTCAAGTATTGAAACCCGAGCAGCGATGAACAGTCTTCGTCGACCGAGTAACACCATTGTTTCCTCGATTTTCCCACTGGTCTTCGGCCTTCAGTTCTCCGAAGGAATACCTATTTGTCCGCTGTTTGTCCATACAATTCATGTTCCCAGCCCAATGCAGCTTCTACAGCGTTACAATCGTTGAGACCTCTGGTTCGTCATAAATCTCATACAGCTTATGGTTGTATCAAATTCGCCATTGGTCCCCATCTAGCTTTGCTCCAATTATTCGCCTCAGGACCCGTCGCTCAAAGGCGTTCAATATATTTGCGGATGCTTGGGTTAGGGTCCATGTTTCACACCCATAGCATAACACAGGTCTTATCACAGATTTGTATACTTGGAGCTTTGTTTTCCTGTGTATGCAACTGGTCTTCAAGATCGTCGAAACTGAATAAAATATTTTATTTGCGAGCTGCATTCTTCGGCGTATTCCATCTCCTTCATTGCCCGTTTTCATTATTTTGGCACCTAGATACACAAATTCGGTCATATTTTCGATACTGCACTCGTCAAGTGCGACATTTTGTGTATTTGAGGTATTTTTCCTTAACAGCGTCATGAACTTTATTTTATTTTCGTTGATTTGTAGCCCTACTGGTTCTGCTTCGCTGTCGAGTTTCAGGAAAAGTTCTTCGGCCGTTGTTCATGACCGTGACAAAATTTCCATGTCGTCCGCATAGGTTACTACTTGGCTCGACTTGTATAGTAATGTCCCTCGCGTGCCGACAGGTAGCTTCCATATGATGTACTCCAGAGCCAAATTGAATAGCAATGGGGCCAGCCCATCTCCCTGCTTAAGTCCGATGTTTGTGTCGAAAGCATCGCTGCGTTGCTAATTGATGTGGGCTTAGGAGGTTGTCTACGTCATTGCCATTAAAGCGAAGCATTATTTGTTACAGTACTGTTGTATGCTTGCTTAAAGTCATTGAAAATAGAGTGTACGTCTATGTTGAACTCCCAGCATTTTTCAAGTACCTGCTGTGAACAATTGGTTCATTGTCGATCTACCTGCTCTAAAACCACCTTGAAACTCCGCAATTATACTGTTGGCTTATGACCGGATTAAATTTTTGAAAATATTCTGAACGCCGTACAAAGTAGTGATATGCCTCTATAATTTTCTTGCTGTAGCTTGTCACCATTTTTGTGGATAGGGAATATAATTGATTGGCTCCACTCTTTTGGCATATGTTCTTGTTGCCGAATGTGCTGGATGACTTTGTGAATATCTTCATGAACACTTTTGCCACAATATTTGATGACCTCTATTGGAATCTCATCGATGCCCGGCGCTTTCTTATTCTTTTGGGTTTTGATGATGCAACAAACTTCATCCAGAGTTGCTAGAGCCAATGAAAGCTCTTCGCAGACATCTATAGGCTCCGCCGTGCTGAAGCTGTGTCGAGGATTAAGGAGGTTCTTGAAATATGATACCCATCTTTCCTTAGTCTTGGTTTCATAAGCGATGATATTGCTGAGTCATCACGACAGAGCGTGCTTTGGGCTGGTAACTACGTTTCATGCTTTTCACTACTTCGTATGCTTGCCTTGCATTGTTACTCATTAGGCTTACATCTATACTTCTCAATTGGTCGTCAAAGTATTTTCTTTACTTAATTCTAGTTATCTTATTTGCTACTTTTCTGAGATTTTCAAAGTGTTCTCTCTTTGTCCTGGTTATCCTACCTACGTTTTCTTTGAACGCCTGTTTCTTTTTATCTAACGTATTCTGGTACTCTTCATCGAACCAATCATTCCTCTTGCACTGCGGTTGAAGTCCGACCGTCTGTTCTGCCACGGTCTTACTAGTCACTTACACTTCCATCCAGAGCTTGTTACTCGTCCTTAACGATGCGTCTGATAAAATGGGAGCCAGCTGGCTGCTGAGGGTCTTCGTGAAATTTTTGGCCAATAGAAAATGATTGAGCTAGTTTTGTGTATTGCCATCCGCTGATACCCAGGTCTTTTTATGAATGCGTCGATGTGGGAAGCAAGTTGTGTTGTCGATGTGGGAAGCAAGTTATGTTGTTTGTAAGCAATGAGTCAACTAGTCTTCTCAGATGATTGTAGAACGTTCTGTTCATTTCTTCTTCCTTTTCTTCGGTCGGGGTGTGAATATTAATCAGCCAGATTTTGAAAAATTTCGCTTTAATACGGATAGCACACCACCGTTTGTCTATTACCTTAAAATCAATAACGTGTGACTTGAACTCCCTATCTACAATGGAGGCCACTCCAAATTCTCGCTTTGCAGTAGGCTACCCACTTTTGAATATTGTGTGTGAGCTCATATCTTGAATGTCTTTTTCAGTCCAGTTCGTTTCCTAGATGGCCAGTATTGTTGATTTATATTGACTGGCCTGTATTAAAAGGTCCTTAACAGCGCCAGGCTGATTGAGGTGAAAGCGAATTTTCCGCACCTGATAACGGAATTGACGTAATAACCATGCCACCGGAATGGAGATTAGGCGACGGGCTAACTCCTCGTCCCTGGAAACCTAAAAATGTTTTGAAACCTGCAGATGGGCCTTGAAATGGCTTGGACTCAAGGTAACGACCTCGCAAACAAAAGAAGGACTATGGCATTGGTTCCTGAAATGTCAGATCACTCAATTACCCCGGCGCTGTTTCATCGGATCTAGGGTCATTTAAATTTTTTTTGATAATCGTAACCTGAACAGTAATTATTGTTTAAATGCATTTTTTCATCTTTGTTTTCACTAGAAGCACAATCATGGCAAATACATAGTTGAGCATCAATGGGGTAAATGCCGATAATATTATTGATTTATCAATTAAAATTGAAACAGGAAAGAGGGATTTGTTTTTGTAATTCAGCTTAAAAAACCACTAGCCCAGTGTGCCTACTGAGTTTCTTTTATTTTTACTTTATTGAATCATGAAATTGCAAACTGCTAACTAATAAGCATAACTGAAATGACATGAAAGCATTTTGAACAGATTTTTTAAATATTTCTTTTTCCAGTAAGTTTTAAATAGTTTTGATTTCTGGAATTTCAAAATTCACACAGTAGCTTGTTTGAAGAATATTTCCGAAATAACATACAACTGAAGCTATCTTGAAGACGTTTGAAAAAAATATAGCGTAAAAATACTTATTTAACATAAAATATTAAATTAAGGACCGCATATAATGGGTCTTTGACCACAAATTTAAATTTTATTTCACACATCGACAGTTTAAAATTTATAAAATAAAATCAGTTTGAACTTAAATTTCTTACAACTCTCAAAACAATTAAGGTCGAATATTTGATTAGATTTAAGATGATTTTAAAACCTTATTTTGTAAATATTTGCAAATAAAATCCAACTGAATCAAATTTTAATATAACAATACAAAGGCAGGAGTACCAGAATGGTTTTGTCTTCAACCTTTTATATGGAGACTTTCAACATTAGACACTCATTAAAAATTCAATCAGAGTTAAAAACAGAAGAGTAATATGAGTATAACAAGTTTACTCAATATTATCATTTAAAATAAGCGCCATTACAGCCACGATTACTGATGCCTTTCTTTAAACAAATTCTCAAATGTGTTCATGATACAATTGCTTCCTGAAAGTTTTCTGCAAATCCTAACAAGCCCGTAGTGTCTGAATAAATCGGAAGCTCATATTGTTCGATAGCCTTGCATTTCTGTTGTTGTAAGAAAGAAAAATTTAATTCTCCATAACTTCTTTAAATAATGTAAACTCCTTGTGAAATTTGTAGAACGGATCAACCCTGCAAGTGATTTAATATTTAATATTTAATATATTTAATTTTATCAAAAAAAATGTAAAATTGATAAATCATACTACTACAAATACAGTTATGTGATTTTTAGAGTTTTGTACTGAAATACAAGGCCCCCTTGAAATCACGAATTGTGTCTGTCTGTCCGTCCGTCTGTATGTCACAGCAGTTTTTCTCCGAAACTATAGAAGCTGCAGCCTTGAAACTTTGTGGAAACGTTACAAGCGGTGACTTCTTGAAAGTTCAAGGGTAAACAATTTTTTCATAGGGATTTAAGGGGGTTTCCCAATATAGGACGTTGACCCTTCGAAAAAATTTCACCATTGGTAGCCGAGTAGGGTGTCATTGGAAAGGTCTCAACGAGGTCTTTTCAAAACAAGATTGCCGTATGGGTACCATGCGGAGCAGGGGAACAGAAAATACACCAACTTTTAGCGTACCCCTCTTCCCCTTTGCCTCGCGACTGGACCCCACTCATCCCGAAAACGGAAATTCACCCAATAGTTATAGTTAAAATTCAACCAAAAGATGAAGAGATTTGCTCATAAGTACATAACGACCACGATTTTGTTCCATGTTAAATAATTTTTCTGAATGCTCAACTCATTGAACATATTCAAGTAAACAACTGTTCCTTAAATTTTCTTGAAAATCCGAAGAAAATGAGAGTACCTTGATCGATTTGAAATATTATATACAGGTTTTGCTAATTATCAATACGTATTATTTTTTTGTAGTTCGATACAATTGAAATTGCGATAACCCACTGAATTATAATTTGATTTCCATGAAATTTTGTAGGCATAATGGTTTTCTATCAACTTACATAAATGTTAAACTTTAAGAAGTTTAGGGGCATCGTTTCTAATTTTGGGTGAAAACGTAAAATTTACAAATCATACTATTATTAACAGAGTTGAGTGAATTTTGATTTCTGAGGTATTAGTTGCTTTTGGACTCATAAAGACCTACCTTCGTGATTTTTCCATATTTTCTACTCAAAGATGTCCAATGGGGGGGGGGGAGGGGACACAAATATCGTTCGGTTATTTCGCCTCCCCCTGGACTCCTAATGCTAAAAATGACTTATTTTTCAGATTCTGAAAGTGCTATGACCTTTCATTAGATAGCCTACTCAACTACATTTTATGAAAAAAATTGTTAAGGGCCACTTCGTTATAAGGGGTGATCTCCTGGAAAAATTTTAGTGTATTTGGTAAGACCTAAACTTTTGAGGGACCACAACTTCTAACCAGTTCATAAAGTTTGAGCCTTGTAGCCTTTATTGTTTCGGAAGAAATTTCTTATGACGCACGGATAGAAGGAAAGACGGAAAGACGAACGGACAGATGGACAGCTAGGACGGAAAACTAGTAGGCTTTAGCAATACCTCTTTCAAAAAGCCCTAAAAATCATGGATCTAGATCCAATAATAAATAACTTAGAGGCTAAATTTTGACGAACATTGCTAACATTTTTGTCAGTAAAACTGTATCAGTATCACTAAATTGGATGGAATCAGCCATTTGATTAGTTCTTCAAAATATCATTTTATTCTATGTTTTACTGACATTATAGCCATTTGAATCTCCTCCAATTGGGACAACCATATACGTTTTTTCTACTACATGGCCTTTCCATATAACCAGACACTACACTTTTGATTGAATCTCCTCCAAATTTTTAGATAAGGTGAATAACAAAAAAAAAAGTCAAGATTCAGGTAATATTGGAACAAAATATTGGCTGGTTGAAATGGAGTTCTTTTAAAGCAAGAATATAATTATTGAGCGTGGTTCTGTCTACACAACTTGTTTGAATTAAAGATGTCAAATCGCGAGAGATCGTATACGAAACTTTCATGCGCATCCCGCTCTCCTTCTCATCTATGTTTTGCTAAAAGCTAACTTTTACAAGGTTACCCCTCACATGGAAAGATCTCCCTTGAAACTCTCTGAAAATTTTTCACCTCAAAATTTTCAAAAGGTCACTACTGTGGACCATTTTACAAAGCTTAATAACTATGGTCACCATAGTTTTAGAGAAAACTGTTGTGATATAAAGATGAATAGATGGACATGTGTGCTGATCCCAATAGAGTTTTGTATTTAATAAGTGAAACACTAACAACACAGTAATTATATATTTATAGCTGAATATCCTTAAGTGAGATAGAAACTTTGTACTACAGGGTTTTCCAATAAGAGGTGTAATTTTGATTTTAAAAGAAAAATGCCATTTTTTAATATAATCAGATGTTTAGTTCATTATAAAGAGAAAGGTATTCCATTAATAGTCAAAAATAATAGCAGGCAAATTACCACCATGACCACGCTCACAGGACCATATCCTTTTCATTAAATTTTGCATAACCAAATTGTAAATTGGCTGCCCTATGTCCTCAATAGTCTTACAAATTCCTTCTTTGAGGTCTTGAATTGACGCTGGGCTGTTGGTGTAGACCTTCTTTTCACGTGGCTTCAAAGGAAGAAGTCGCAAGATGTTTAATCACACGATCTTGGTGGCCAATTGTGATCACCTCTTCCAGAGATAACACGGTCCGAAAACTTTTCGTTTACAACAGAAATATTCTCGGCTGTCCTTGGGTGACGTGCACGGGTTTTATTTTTCACATCACGAAGTTGTCCTTACAGAATTTTCCCACCAATTTCTGTATTGCGGTCCGACAAGGTGTTTAACGACGATCCAAAAATGTTCGAGTTTTACGAACCATTTCCTCCAAATTTTTACCATTTTTATAGTGAGTTTTAATAATTTCAATGCATCGTTGAAGCGTGTATCGTTCCATTTTTATTAATGGCGTAGTTTTTAATTGTCGAATGTTAAAAAATGACAGCTTCAAAAGTGACATCTACCGGAATAGCGGGCTATTTAAAATAACATCTCTTATTGAAAAGTCCTAAAGATTAAGATAAAGAGAGAAATTCGCGCCCATGATATTAAAATTCAAACAATAAAATAAAAAATATCTATCTAAAAATCTGAAAACGCTAAATCCAATAAATTGTAAAATGTATTTTCAATTTATATGATTCTTGTATCATTTTAAACATACTCTGTTACGCTAAAACAGGATGACCTTTGGCTGGAGGCCAGGGTCCTACGTCACTCTGCTGGTGACAAACGTGAGTGCCACTCGTTTACCCGTCAAAAATCTTTCTTCGAGCCTCCATATGAGTTTTTCCCAACGCACAAATAAAAAAAATTAAGAAAACTCTGATATTTCCCATTATTTTCCTCCCTTAAGCTCTTTACTAACAACCGGACCACTGTTTACATTCCAGTCGATAGATCGGACTAGCATTGAAAGTCTTCTCTGATAGCAGCGCTAAAGCTTTCTCGCACAAGTTTTTAACATTCGAAATGTCCACACACTATAACTCCCAATCTTCCGTTTCCTTTCCTCTCTAATCCTTTTTCCTAATAACCCTCACTTAAGCGTTTTTGTGCAAGTTGTTACATTTAAAATTTCCACAAACTTTAACTGCCAAACTTCCCTTTCCTATCCAACCCATTTTCCTAGTAACTCACACTAAAACGCTCTTGCACAAGTTGTTAACATTCAAAACTTCCCTTTCCTTTCCTATCCAACCCTTCTCCCTAATAACCCGCACTAAAGCGCTCCCACAAAAATTGATAAAGTTCAAAATTTCAATAAACTATGACTCTCAAACTTCCCTTTCCTTTCATATCCAACGCTTTTTCTGAACAAGCCGCACTAAAGCGTTGTCACACTAATTGATAAGGTTAAATAGCAATACAATTGAGTTTAGTCTTAGACTTACTTCCACTCCTAATATGGGAGCCCTCTATGTCTTCCAAAATTTCCAGACCACATTAGCGCCTGAAGATCTGAGTCGATTCTTTTTTGTTAATTAAAAACCGTAATTTCGCTAGCCATTTTCCACTCCGGTCTTCTTTTTCTTTGTAGCACTTCAGCCGTTCTCAGGCCTTCGCTTAGGGATAGTTCAAGTATCTCATTTTCATGACCGTATTGATTTTTTCGGAAGTTGATTTGGTCAGTACCATGCTCCCGTGTGCTCAGCTATGATATGTTCTGATTAAATCAGTACATATCACTACTGAGTGAAAACTCGTAGTCTGTCCGAAAAATTCCCTGAACTAAATTACGTTGCTCCCAACGAGATTTGAACCTGGGACCTTCGGCTTATGCGTTCATGCTCTAACCACTAGGCCACACAGACTACTACACTCCGGTCTATCCACTGCAACCTACTTCTGGCCTTAGCAGCAACACCTGCCAAAAAATAAAGATAGCTAATCTTCCACTCAGAACCAATATCAAATACAAATCTTCAACCAAGAAATAAACCGTCACAATATAGCCCGTTTATTAAAACAAATCAAAAAGATCCCGTTTCCACAATTGTCGGCCCTTTTATCGGCTTGACGAGAACGGCTCTTTTGCTGAATTGCAGAACTCAAGTTTAAGGTCAACCCACTCCTCACAGTTGACCAACCTCCCATCGTTTTCCAAAACAATGTCACGATTGTTTCGGTTTCATGGTTGTCTTGACTTGAGATGCAGACGGAGATGATAAGTACATGCTTATGCTGAAAATCCATTCAACACACATTTTCCGCATATTTGCACTGGTTATATTTCTAACGCAACTTTGAAACTTCTAGTAAATTTTCTGTACCTTAGCACTGGTGTTTTTAAATTTAATTTGAATCCTGGTGCACATAGATGAAACTATCTTGCAGTAGCCCAATTTGAAGCTGATCTATTCTCCGGAAGCTGTTGCAGAAGCGTTTGTATCTTGTTCGTGTAATAAAAGCATGAAAACGAAGAAGTTCAAGAATGAACATGTAAACGAAATCGAGGCTCCAAAAATGATTGGTGGGGCGAAGATTACTTCTGTGAGTAAAAAAAAACTACGCTTATTAATGTAGTGGGTATTATTGGGGAGTAATTATTAGCTCTGGTACTTTCTATTTCAGCAACTGGTCTGTTTTATTGTATGGAATTTGTAGGTACTTTGCTCATTATTTGAACTACTTATGAGTATCTATTGACGATTGTGTTGAGTCGTTTAGTAAAATGGCTCCATAACCTAAAAATTAGCAACTCAGACATAAAGGTATTTTCCAAATAAAAGGCAACATGGGCAACTAGGAAACTGTTTCGGTATTGACATACTTCCCACTGCGGCCAGCATTGGCTTGTTCACACCTTCCTGATCATATTTCTTTCAATAAAATTGAATTAATGTTATAATCTATGCTATTTTGAAGAAACTACGTTAAGTCAAAAAGATTTACGTTGATTCTAATAGATTTCCCTTGCTGTTTGTGCTAGGTCTTCAGCTCGTGGAGTTATTATTTTGAACCGAATGGTTTGAAGGCTTGAGTTTTTAGATTCCTTTCTGATCCTTAATTTTCCGTGACAACTCTGCTCTTAAATACTTAATTGAACTCTCATACATCGATGATATCAAGATATAAACCCTTTGCTCATCTATCCACCAAAGAAATCCATGACAACGCATAGAAAGCTTAGTAGTCTTCAGCGTATACAGAAGCGGCCTTTACCATTCCTTTTTTCCTCTTTCATTTTCCCCGCACCCCATACGCAAATCAAAACTAATATCAGCTCAATGTGTTTACTACTACTTGGATATTAAATTTTAACGATTTTAATTTGATTTAAAGGGAGAAAACATGAAATTAACCAATCATGTTGTTCTTAACAAAGCTATGTGAACTATGACTATGAAGGTATTTGCTGATATAGCACTCTCGCAGTACTTGAGTTAAACTATGCACTAGGCTAGCAGCATACAAGTTAGCTAGGAAACATATTCGCAAACTTATCAATCACAGTAAGGCCAGTTGCAGACTAAATCTATTGGATGACGTGCACATGTACGAGTATACGTAGAGCCTGAGTTATTGTGTAAATTTGTAATGCGGAATCTTGATCCCAATTGTTACCTTGGTCATACCAGGTAAACAGGTGCACTAGATAATACGAGCTCTTTTTCCTTTATATCCCGTTAGTGATTTTTTTATTTAATTTTTTTATTTCAGATCTATTTTACAGAAAACATTCCAATTACAATATAGATAGACAAAAAGCTAACATAAAAGAAAGCTACAATTTAACGCAAAATAAACATTATTACAAAAGATATGAACGAAAGATAATCAGGCAAAATTGAAAAAGGTAACGCAATAAAAATTAGAAATTAAGAATCCTACGCAGCTTGGACTTGAACACTGCGAGCGACTCCAAAGGAGGACCAAGCTGAAGGTATTCATGGTCTCGGAGGAGTCGGACCAATGGGAAATGAAAATAAATGTCTGTACGCGCGAAAGGAAATGAGTAGACCTAGTTCTAGATGGAGGGCGTATGCAAATCGCGTTTAGAATATCCGATGATAAAAAACCTCAAGTAAGCTTAAAGAGCAAACATTGGTCGAGGTATTGTCGCCTCAACTCCAAGGAAGGGATGCCAAGGTAGATAAAACGTTCGCGATATGGACGGTAGGATAGTTTGTATTTATAGAAAAACGAGCGAGTAAATTTTCTCTGAACGGATTCAACGGCATTCGAAAGGTATGTGTGACGAGGAGACCATATTTGACATGCGTATTCTAGAATAGAGCGAACGAGTGAGATAAATAGACGGACACATGTTAGAGTGCTAAAAGAAGTGTGGGAACAGCGCAGAACAAAGCTTGCGATTTGAGCTGCTCTAGATGTCATATGGCCGATGTGGCGGTTGAATTTAAGATGTTTGTCAAACGTCACACCAAGATCCTTAAAATGGTCAACTGATAAAAGTACTGAACCTTGAATCTCATAGTCGGAGCTTAAGGTATTTAGTTTATTGGAAAAGCACATATGGAAACATTTAGGAACGTTGAGAGCAAGACGATTGATACGACACCATTCGTTAAATACATTAATGTCATTTTGGAGTATCAAGCAGTCATTCATCGAGCGAATGATCCTGAAGATTTTAAGATCGTCTGCATAGAGAAGACAGTTTGAAGTAAAAGTACTAGGAAGGTCGTTGATGAAAAGGTTGAATAGGAGAGGGCTTAGTATGGATCCCTGTGGCACGCCAGAAGTCTGAGCAAAAGGGACAGAAAAGCACCCGTTCCAAATTACTGAGCAAGAGTGGTTATGGATAAAGGAACTAATCCAGGTAAGGAGGGGACCAGATATTCCGTATTGACCAAGTTTGTATGATAAAGTTTGATGGTCGATGCTGTCGAACGCTTTGGCGAAATCGGTATAAAACACGTCGACTTGGCAGCTGGAATCTAGGGCAAGAGCTATGAAATTGGAAAACTCTAGTAGATTAGTAGTGGTTGAGTGACCTTTTATGAAGCCATGTGGCTTAACGTAAAGATTTGTATGGAAAGCATTGTAAATTCTGGATTGGACAATCCTCTCCAATATTTTGCCAAAGGATGGGAGGAGAGATATTGGCCGATAATTCGAAATGGAATTGTGGCTGCCGGATTTATGGATGGGGAAAATATTAGCACGTTTTCATGCATCTGGGAAAACACCAGTCGAAAGACTCAAATTAAAAATCAAGGATAGAGGAAAACTCAGAGAAGAGCTAAGCGATTTAATGAAAAAGTTGGGAAGGCCATCAGGTCCCATAGGTCCGCTTGCATCTATCGAGGCGATGATATCTTCCACTTCTATCGAATCGGTAGAGATAAAAGCGAAATTGAAGGGAGCTGAGCTACAGGAATTTATGGAGCAAGGCAAGGAGGATCTGAAATTGGATGAAAAAAATTCGGCAAAGAGATCGCATCTGTCTTGATCATTAGATACTATTTTATTAAGCAATGAAACTGAATTAGGAAGAGTGTTGGAAGATTTAAGTGAATGAACATATGACCAAAAGGATTTGGGGTTATTGGAGCAGAAGGGGGCTTCGATGGACTGGTAATAGGCAAGTAAAGCTTGAGAAATGGCTTTTTTGGCATCAGATCGTAGAAGTTTACATCTTAAAAGATCTATATTGGGCGTCGAACGGGCTTTGTCTTCCACACGCAGTACTTGTGCAACCTCAGAATTGAACCAAGCTGGATTCTTATGACTTGGTGTACGAGTCAATGGCGTGAACTGAGAAATAATGTTGAACAGCGTAGAGTAGAAAGATTGTACAGCAAGTTCAGGATTAATTGGATCCAAAATCGAGACCCAATCAATGTTCGCAAGCATTGATGATATTCCTTCATAGTTTGCTTTAAAAAAATTAAAACGACGAGGGTTTGATCTTCGGTGCAGACGTATTGAATGCAGCGTTAATTGTGTTTGTAATGAGGGATGATGAATATCCGGTATAACATACACCGCCAGAGAAATTGGACAGACGGAAGAAGGATTATTCGACAAAATGAAGTCGTGAATTTTATTGTTAGCATTTAATACAGGATTTAGTTGGGTGAGGGAGCAAAGGGACAAGAAAGTTGAAAGAGCAATGGAAATTTCATTAACTGAAGTTATAGAAGAAGCGATCCAGCTTACCGACGGCATGTTGAAATCACCACAGATAAGGATTTGGAGAGAAGGATTTGCATTATTTATGAACAAGGCAAGTTCATTAAAAAACCGCTCATAGGAGCGAAGTGGCATATTACAGGGAACGTGCTGACATATCACGCAAATTCGAAGATTGGAAGAGAAGTTTATTTGGACTGCGATACTTTCTACTTGCGGAGAAACGGTCAAATCAGAACAAATTGAAGACTGGAAGCTATTGTTGACCGCTATTAGCACACCCAGCCCATCTGATTTCCCAGATAATAGGCGATCCCTATCTTGTCTGAAGACTGAATGAAGAGGAAAAATTTCTTCATCCGTAAAATCACTTGTAAGCCAAGTCTCAGAAAAACAGATTATGTCATCGTTAGCAATGTAAGATGCAAGATTTATTGCGTTCAGCTTGGTCCTCAAACCTCGAACGTTTTGATAGAGGAAATTAAGAGAGAGAGACAAATCAAGGCGATTTAATCTTTCCGTTGAGACTTGCCTGATGGACGGAAATTTTTTCGCGGACTCTGCTCAAAGCGTTTTACTAAAATACCGGGAGCCCAGAAGTCTAGATTAAGTAGGAATGATAAGTTTGCCGGAACTGTTAATTTAAAAGAGCCAACAATACGATTTGGACGGTCGCCACGCGTTAATTTAATGCAGTCCAAAAACTGCGGAGGATCATCTAGCCTAGCAGTAATGTATAATTTTAATTCTTCCACCGAAGTGTCCGAAGCTACACGGGAGACCAAGAGCAATAATGTTGGAGAGACGATCCTGATTGAGGGTAAAACATCAGCTGAACCACCGTTATTTACGTTGGTACAGCTCATAAGAGATGGGCTACCTGCAGCTTGTTGAGCACGGCTGTGATTCGGAAGCTGCAGAAGATTGTCCTTCACAAGGTTGTTGACATTAAGAGTATTTACCATCGTTTTGTTGTTGTTGGTATGAATAATACGATGTTGCTGTCTGCAATGAATTTATAGTATACAGCTTACTTTTTATAAAGATGGAACTGGAGGGTGCAGTTTTGTCTACGAGTATGAAGGTAGGAAATGTTGCAGAACCAAATGGGATTCCAGCTAAGGTATCATGTATGGTCTTTCATTTTCTTGGTAATTTGCTGCTCAATATGTAGTCCTTAGACATTTAATAGGGTATTCTCGGAATGGAAGCGAGGCTTGTGCTGGTTAGCAAGGGAAAGTGGATTACCGAGCTGCTGTTTAAATACAGCTCACTATGTGAACTAGGACCGGTGGGCAAAGCGTTAAAAAAGTATTAGGGGAAGGCTTATTGACAAGATGCATGCTACTGGGAAGCTATTCCCATAGCGGTTTGTTTTTAAAACAATGCACTCTACCAGCGATGCAATTATGTGGCTGGTGAGCACTTCCACTAGATGGATTGTCTATATGGTTGCTTTAAACATAAAAATTAGTTCAAATCTATTAGATATCCTAGAAGAATTGAGGGATTCTCGTCAAGATTTAGGAGAGACGATATTCTCCATCTTTTTAAGCCAAGTTAAAATCATTGGAAGTCACTGTCTCAAGCGCTGAAAGCTATTATGAGTTGAAAGCAGTAAAATGATTCACAATGCAGTGTGCAGGTGAGTAATCCTCGAAAAATTGAAAGTTTTGCATTCTAAGTACAAGGAATTCTGATGCAAGTTTTTCATCAGGCATAGTATCTACATAGCTCCAGTAGTGTAAAGCAGGTATTTTGTTCCTGCCCAAATGTGCTACCAGCTGCTTTCTCTGGGACATGCTATACTTTCAAATCAAGCTGAGGCATCACCCATTGAAAAGCATGATAGATTTAATCAAAAAACAATACTAGTATTAGACATGAAAACCAGAACAGCATTTTTTCAGTTGAATTTACACTATGCAAGAATTATATTTGTATACGATGCAATATTTGTATCAGAGTCCCTCGTATTAATTGTAAATAACTGGGAAACACTTAAGGACTATCAGCTGAAGATTATTTGATTCACGATAGTGCTTCTTAGTGTGAATATACCCAGTTTTTTCGCTATTTATTGAATACCTGGTGAAATAGTCATCAACGTGCTCACCAAAGGCATAGCGAAAGTATCAAATATGAGTATCATTAAACTCCTATCTCTGATTTGCAATGCAGCAAACTGAAAGCACTATAGAATAGAGCGAGTGTTACAAGTCCTTTTTGAGCCCCAGTTTCCATAAATATGATGTGAGGCAGGCACTTTAAAGGCAAAATATTGTGCTTTTGTTCAATAATGATTCTAGATTTTCATTCTTTCTTTCTTTTCATAGCACGACATCCCCTTTCGGACCTTCGCTTAGAGATAGTTAGAGTATCTCATTGTCATGATCGAATGTATCGGCACTCCACAAGGTGATATAATCATAATCACGCTTTGGCCGTGTGTCCGTCCACCCAGCTGCGATACGTTCGGATTTTAAACCAGCACGTATCATAACAGAACGGGTTTATAGTTTATCATGGTATCCTGCGTGGTAGCCGTTTTTGTGGAACCAGGGCGTGGTACATCAAAAACCGATATGCGGCCACGTTGAAACTCGTTAAACCAATTTTTAGGGTTTTGTAAAATAATTTTACAAAACCCTACTAGTTTCGCGACCAGTCTGTCCGTCTGTCCGTCCGTCCGTCCGTCCGTCCGTCCGTCCGTCTGTCCGTGTGTCACAGCAGTTTTTCTCGGAAACTACTTAAGCTAGAAACATCAAATTTTGTGTCTAGGTGTAAAGTGGTAATCTCTTCAAAGTTCAACTACAAAAAAATTTTATAAGGTATTTAAGGGGGGTCTCCCCATATAGGAGAGTGACCCCCGAAAAAAAAATTTCATTGAAGGTAGCCGATATGGGTATCAAATGAAAGGTCTTGATGAGAACCATTCAAAACAGGTCATAGTTTGGAAAAATTTGCTTTGAGGGGCGCACAGGAAGGGGAAATACATGAAAAATTTGTGTCCCCCCCCTCGCGATTGGACACCTGTGATCCGAAAAATCTGAAAAATAACAAGAATGTAGGCCTTGGTGAGAGCAACAACAACAAATACAGGAGAAGTCGCAATTCACTCAACTTTGTTAGTAATAGTATGATTTATTGATTTTATGTTTTCTTGAATAAAATCTTAACGGTACCCTTAAATTCAATGTAATTCAGCACGTAGATGTCTATTTATAAGATTGATCTATCCTGTAAGTTTCATAAAGATCGAATCATATTTCGCGAAGTTATAGCGGTTTGAATTTTCCTGTATTACTATGGAACAAAATGCGCTGCATTTATTATTATGGCAACATATGGCTATGGAACAAGATGCGCTTTTTACCGACTCAGACACTACAGTTTTGCTAGGATTTGCATGAAAATTTCAGGAATGATAGGTGTCATGTATATCTTTGAGAATCGGTTCAGTTAGTGGTATCAGTAATCGTAAAACAAAATAGTGGCTTTTTTAAAGGCGAGGATTGAATAATTTTGAGTTATTTTCTCCCAACTTCAACGATTAAGGTGCATGCTTTGAACACTTAATTCAATTTAATGAATGACTGGAGATGAGTACCTACAATTAATGCTCATAAGTGAAACAAGTCAAGGAGGTGGGAGAGAGCTCCTAGCAAAAGGGTTTTGTAACCATTCTAGGATTCGAAAAAATTGGCCATTAATCGATGATAACAGTACAGGAGAGTGGCCCCTGAAAAAAAAATCATCAAACGTAGCCGATATGAGTATGAAATGAAAGTTTTCACGGGAGCTTTTCAAAACAGTTGTTAAACTGTCAGTTTTTGCTTCAGCGGGGGCACAGGGGGGAAATACATGAAAAATGTGTTTCCTCCGTCACGGATGGACACCTGAAATAATTATCAAGGGAGATATTTATGAGTATAACAATACCAAAAACCTGAGAAGTCGAAATTCGTTCAACTTTGTTAATAATGGTATGATCTTCGTATTTCATATTTTCTCCAATAAAATCGTGTTTGACATGTTTCTTGATTTGATTCGATCTGGAGACTGCGTTTTGTAAATTGAATCCAAAACCCTTCTGACATGAGCGTAGGTCTGTTTACCCAACTTGTTTACGGTTGCCATTGCAGGAGCACAATCATCATATACAGCATTTAAGTGCTCTTTGATTTTGCTGCGTGATTTCCCTTCCAAAAATAAGAACAGAATCACTGACGGATATGCTCTTTCTCCATTTTTTGAAAACCCAAGGGCACGCCCGCTTTCACGTGCGGTCAAAACAAAGCTATGGGTTCAATTTTGCTGAAGTTTTGTTAGTAACCGTCTCAAGAACTTACTACGCGTACGTACTGAGTGCTTCTCCCGGAAATTAGAAATTCAAGCAATGTCTTCTGAATATCAAAACGTGACCCATTATTTAAGTTGGAAAAACTACAATATGGTTATTATGTATTTAAATTAGCCGCTCGTTTTTGTTTGCAGTTGATCCACTTCATTGTTTAAGCCACTATGAATGATACTTTACCAATCTTCAAATATATTGCTGAAACTTTCATCGAGATTCCTACATACATGTGCTATCTAATTACTTGTGCTCTTGGTGTTCCGTTGGCACCACAAGCAAGGCAAAATACTCATAGGTACCCGTATTTTTAAGAAACTGAAACCCAAACTGTTTTTAAAGATAAGTAAAAGTAACAAGAGAGTCATTCTGCCTAGAGAGTATTGTTACATGCAGGAATAATTCTGCGAGCTACTGTTGCAATTCTTTTCACAACCATTAAGAACCTCATGATCAACAAAGTAAATTTTCTCGAAACCACGAGAACCCACCAAGCATGATCAACATCTGAAGGTGACGTCACTCCATTCATTAAGCTGCTCGAATATACCATGTACCTCTCGGTAGAACATTTGCCTATGTACGAGAAATGGGTTGAATGGGTAGAGACTCTATATAAATTCATTAGAACCGCGATATAGTAAAAACTGCGATAGCGAATTGAAAAGCGATATTGATCGAGTAATAGTGGAGTGATTTTCGTTGATTGTTAAGTGAAGACAGTTGTTAGAGAAATTTAATTGACAAGTGAAAGTTAGATTCTGATTAAAATTGTCAAAAAGTTAAATGAGTGAATGTGCATTTTCAGTAAAAAAATAAACTCTTTTAATTTAATTTAAAAGACATTGCGTTTTCACTTCCCCGGAACATTCAAATTATTTGCCACGTCTCTGAATATCAAAACTCGTCTCATACATGTATACTTCAATGTTGAGTATAATGATAACATACAATGTTTTAAAGTATCTCTAAAATTTTCATCAAAATCCTTACATCTGTTGTAATTGGTAAATTTCAATGGTCTCTAACCTAGCAGATAGACGGTCCGGCAGGGTGTAATTTTAGTAGGGTATAGTAAAAATATTTTAAAACCGCCTTAAAAATGGTCTGTTGTAAAAATACTTTCAAGTAAAGTCATAAAACACGTTTCCATGAAACATGTTCATCACTTCAGTTGCTACTAAAATAGCAAAATGCGGTTGCTTTCTGACCTTTGGGAGCCACCATTTTGAATGCAAGCATTTGATTTTGGAATTTTTTAAGTCAAACTTCTTTACTGGGGGGTTAACATTTTCAGATGTAACGAAAAAGCAGAACCGCTTACACTCTGGAGGGACAGCATCACGACATTTGGCGGACAATCTGTTTTCAGTAGAAGTTTACTCATGCTGCGATATAAATTTCCGACTAAATTATCGCATTCCGCCCGAGTCTTTGTGGGGAATAGTAAGGAAATTTGTTGGGTTGGTTGGTGGTTGCCTATTTTGCATGTTTAGTGGTGGCGGATAGTGGCCATACGATGGATTGTGATGAAACGAGAATGAATGCAATGTATTAAAGTGGTGACGATGGATGGTCGTTAGTGGGTATTTGGGGACCATTGGCGAATGGATGATGGTTTAGCGATAACTGTGCTTGGTCCTAGCATCGATGCCGCCAATGTGCATTGTATTTAAGAAGGGACGATGAACGATCTTTGGTGTGTATTTGGGGATCATGAGCAAATGCAGGATTCTTCGGTTGTAGCCACATGTGGTCGCGACGACTGATGGGAGTTTGGGGACTATGCGCGAATCTATGGTGGTTCGGCGGTGGCCATGCTTGCTCCTAGGACCATTCTCACTGATGCACAATGCATTAAACTTTCGACGATGGATAATGCTTGGTTGGTCGTTCGTGAAAGAATGGTGATGCCTCCGGCGGGCAGCACATTGAAGTGGCGACGACGGATGATACTTGGTGGGTAATCATGAGCAAATGCATGATGGTTCGGTGGTAGCTGTGCTTGCTCCGAGCACCGATGCTGCTGATGTGCAATGTATTAAAATGGCGACGACAAATAATAGTTAGTGGATTGTTAAAGGTCATGGACGAATATAAGATAGTTTGGCGGAAGCCGTCCTTGGCTGTAGCGTCGATGCCACCAATGTGTAATTTATTGAAGTGGCGGCAACGAATGGTTGCTGGTGGCTGTTTGGAGATCGTGGGCAAATATATGCGGATACGGCGGCAGCCGTGCTTGATTATAGTATCAACGCCGCCGATATGCATGTGGAAACGATGGATGCTAATTGCAGGAAATTCGGGGATCATAGAATGATTATATGGCGGTTCGGTAATTGCAGTGCTTGGTCCTAGCATCAATATGGGCATTTGGGGATCATGGGAGCATACATGGTGGTGCCTGGTCGTAGCATCGATATGAGATATTGAAGTGGCGACGTTGGATAGTCGTTATTGGGTGTTTGGGGATGATGGCCGAATGCATCTCAACACCGATGCCACCGATGTGACTGTGGCGATGACGGATGATCATTGCTGGGTATTTGGGACCATGGGCAAATGCATGGTGGTACGATGGTAGTCATGCTTGGTCCTAGCACCAATGCCGTGGATGTGTGACGACGGATGGTAATTGCTGGGGATTCAGGGATTATAGGTGATATCATGGTTGTGCGGTAGTAACCGTGCTTGGTCCTAGCACCGATGCCGCCGATGTGTGAAATGGCGACGGAGGGTGGTCTTTGCTGGGTATTTGAGGATCATGGTCAAATTCATGGTAGTTCAGCAGTAGGCATGCTTAGTTCAGGCACCGACGTGCAATATATAATGCTTTGAAGTGGCGACAAAATTTTCAAGTCAATGAAAAAGTAAATATGTTCACGGAAAATTGTTTGATATATGTTAAGGAAACCAGCAGATGCGAGAAGTTTCTTACCAAGAATACTATCTGTAGAGCTAAATAAAGTTTTGACAGAATTGATTGAAAATAGATTAAATATAATAGGAACAGAGATAAAATTTATGATATACTATCGTGATAGAATGATATCATAGAAGTGTCTAACAACATGAAAAATCTCACAACTTATATTGAAAGTATGATGATATTCTTCACAGGAGATAATAAAATTTACAAAAATAGCACAAAAGTACCGTTAACGGTAAATATTTGAGTAGCTGAGTGCTGAGTGAAACTTCATTACTGGGGGGAGGGGTGGTAAAAATTTTCAGATGTAATGAAAAAGCAGAACGGTTTACACTCTAGGCGGACAGCAAAACGACATTTGCGTGACAATTTGCTTTCAGTAAGAGTTTATTCATGCTGCGATATGAATTTCCGACAAAATTATCGCCTTCCGCCCGAATCCTTATTGGGAATAATAAGGTAGTTTGTTGGACTGATTGTTTATTGCCTAGTATGCATGTTTGGTGGCGGTTGATGGTGGCCATGCGATGGACTGTGAGAGAAGACAATGAATGAAGGTCTGGTAGGAGTTCATTTCATTCTTAGGTGCTAGAACCGATCCCGACAATTTGCAATGAGTACGATTGAGGATAGCGGGCCATTGTCAGCTAATGAAAATTAGCTCGTTAGTAGGTATTTAGTATCATGGGGAAATGGATGGTGGTACGGGGGTACCCGTGCTTGGTCCTAGCATTGATGCCGCCTATGTGCATTGTATTGAAGTGGTGACGATAAACGGTCTTTAGTGAGTAGCTCAGAATCATGGGCAAATGCATGATGGTTCGGCGGTAGTCGTGCTTGGTCCTAGAACCGATGATACTGATATGCAATGTATTGAAATGACGGATGATCGTTACAATATGTTTACCCGACGGTAGCCATGCTTGCTCCTGGGATCTATACCACCGGTGTGTACTGCATTGAAGTGACGACGACGGGTAATGCTTGGTTGGTCGTTGGTAATGATTGATGAATGCAGGGTGATTCCGCGGTAGACATCTTTGGTCCTAGTACTGATGCCTCAGATGTTAAGTGCATTGAAGTTGCAACGACGGATGATAGTTGGTGAGTAATCATGAGCGAATGCATGGTGCGTCGGCGGTAGCCTTGCTTGCTCCTGGCACCAATGCCGTTGATGCGCAATGTATTGAAATGGCGATGAAGATTGATAATTTACGGATTATTAGAAACCATAGGCGAATACATGATGGTATGGCGGTAGCCTTTCTTAGTCCTACCACCAATTCGGCCAATGTGCAAAACATTTAAGTAGTAACGACAAATGTTCATACGTGGGTTTTTGGGATCATAGGTGAAGGGATGATGATATGCCGGTACCCGTGCTTGGTCAAGCATCAATGCCACTGGTGTGTGTGTTTGGTGGGTATTTGGGGATCATGAGCGAATGCAGTGTGGTTCCATGGTAACCGTGCTTCCTTTTAGCTCCAATGTGCAATGTATTCAAGTGCCGTGCTTGATGGGTTGTCGATGAACAAGAACGAATGCATGATGGTTCAGTGGTAGCCATTCTTGGTCTTAGCACCGATGCTACCGATGTGCAATGTATTAAAATGGTAACCACGGATGATGGTTTGTGGGTCGTTACGGGTCATGGGCAGATGCATGGAGGTTTGGCGAATACTATGCTTATCTTCAGCACAAATGCCACCGATTTACAATGTATAGAAGTGAAGATGACAGACGATGGTTTGTTAATCGTTGGTGATCATCGGAAGATGCATGGAGGTTTGGCGAATACTATGCTTATCTTCAGCACAAATGCCATCGATTTACAATGTATAGAAGTGAAGATGACAGACGATGGTTTGTTAATCGTTGGTGATCATCGGAAGATTTATCGTAGTACTGAGTAATTTGTGCTAGCACCGATGCCACCGATGTACAATGGATCGAAGTGGCGATGGTGGATGAGAGTTTGAGGATGTTTGATGATCATACTCATACTGATTCCAGCGACATCCAATCAATTGAAGTGGAGACGGCAGATGATGCTTCGTAGGTGGTTGCTGATTACGTAGACTAGGTAGGTATGGTGAGAAAGTGGTAGAGATGGAGAGTACCTTGCAAAAGATATCGCATAAGATAATTTAATTAGAATTGATGAGATAATAGCCTCATAGTTCAGATAGAAGTGATTATATGAGCATATCATATTATTTAATACAATTGATAATGACACAGTGACTTAGGTGGGATAAGATGTATCATATTAGATCTTACTTGAGTCAATATAAGCTAATAATCACTGTGATAGAGCCTCTTGAGTTTCAGGGGATTTTTTGGACAGACTACGAGTGTTCACTCAGTGGTGATATGTACTGATTTAATCAGAACATATCATAGCTGAGCAGGCACACGGGAGCATGGTACTGACCAAACCAACTTCCGAAAAAATCAATACGGTCAAGAAAATGAGATACTCAAACTATCTCTAAGCGAAGGCCCGAGAAGGGCTGAAGTGCTAGAAAAAGAAGAACTTTAAGAGCGCTTACTCCAATTTTCGGCCGTATTAATCGTCCTAGTCGACAGGCTGTGCGTGCTATAGTGGATAGTTTTGAGTTATAGTTTTCATTGCTGAATATTTTGGTGCCAAATCGACGAGGTGTCTTTCAAATCGAAAGAAATATCGCAACCTTAAGTGCATCGACTCAAAATGAGCAATATCAGTGGATTCCATGTCGTTCTCGAGAATTGGTTGTCGACACTGTGGCGTATTTTGCGAAAAGATATTGACCTTCATGGTATCAAGATCTAATTAACTTGAGAATTAAGGCCACTTGATCATTTGAAACGCCAAAACCTCTCCAATTAGGCTCTGGTAAAGCTTAAGGAAAATGAAGAATTTCATTAAAAAATCATTTTCAGCGATGAAGCTCATTTTTGGCTCAATGGCTTTGTTAATAAGCATTGGTCAGCAACAAACTCACATATGCCTCTTGAGATATCATTTCATCCGCAAAAAAATACTGATTAGTACGGTTTTCATGTTAGAGGTGTGATTGGGCCGTCTTTTTTCGTGGATGAAACTGACCGTCACGTTACTGTTAATAGAGAGCGCTAGAATGTGATGTTGGAAAATTATTTGTGGCAAAAATTGAACGAAATTGACTTCAACAATATGGAGTTTTAAGAAGACGGTGCGACTAGCTACACAGCATGTCTCACAGTCGATTTATTAAAAGGCATATTTGGTGAACGTGTTATCTCGAGATATGGTCCGATCGAATGACTGCCTCGTTCATGGCGATCTAAAGCCATTTGTTTTTTTTTCATAGAGCTGTATCAAGTCACTGGTCCGCGAGTATGCCAACAAGCCAGTAACTTTAGACGAGCTCAAAGGCAATATCCCACGCGAAATCGCTAACGTTCCGGTCGATATGTATGTCACAGTTGTGGGAAATTGGGTCCAAAGAATCGACCATTTTAAACGGGTGGTCATATGACCCAAATCGAGTTTCATTCATAAAACGTAATGCTTGCACTACACTCACAATAAATTTGGAATCTATATTTCCAACATTTCGGTGTTTTATTAATAGTTAAAATTGTTATGGAAAACCCTTTATATATATATATATATATATATATATATATATATATATATGCATACATATATATATATATATATATATATATATATATGCATGAATATATATATATATATATATATATATATATATATATATATATATATATATTTATATATATATATATATATATATATATATATATATATATATATATATATATATATATATATATATATATATTTATATATATCTACACACACACATATATAAATCTATGTCTGTATAAATATATATATTGTGTGTATATATATATATTTATATATATAAATAGATATATGTATATATATATATATATTTATATACCTGTGTATATATTTATATTTATATAGATATATATATATATATATGTATATTTATATATACATGTATATATAAACATATATATATATATATATATATATATATATATATATATATATATATATATATATATATATATATATACACACACATATTCGTATAAATAAATATATAAACTGTATATATTTATGCATATATATATATATATATATATATATATATATATATATATATATATATATATAGATTTATTTATCTGTATGCATATATATATATATATATATATATATATATATATATATATATATATATATATACCTATACATATACACACACACATATATATATATATATATATATATATATATATATATATATATATATATATATATAGCCTATTTATATATTATACATGTAAATTCAATAAGTTGTTATTAATTATAAGAATTACTCCCATAATAAGTGAATATCTATCGAGCAATTCACTTAACAAGGTATAAATTTAGATATAGGCCAAGGTAAAAATGCATCTAAAACCAAATTTAATTCATGTTTGTAAAAAATTCTACGAATTATGAATATACATATAAATAGCAATCCAAAACATAAATAGTCGTAGGTAGCAACAGGCAACATATAATTGTAATTTCCTTCTGGTATGGAAACATCAAATAGAAAACTTTTAGAAAAACAAAATTAAAGCTGACTTCATTGCGCCCTAAAAAAGGGTGAAATAGTATGTTGAATTTTTGTTATCCTAAAAGATTTTTAATTTCACACGTTTTCGAGACTGATCTTATAATCAATTATTTGGTTATGTTTGTATTCGTCAGTCAATTTTTTTTCTAGGAAAGCCATTGGGCCTTGCTCTACTTGTATTTTATCGTCACAGGCATTTTGAATGGCTTGTGTTATCATCAATGTCTCAAGCATGTGTGGAAGAAAATAACTTAACTATGCATTGAGAAGCTAGATACTAGTTTAGTCAAGTAGAGAGTTATCAGGGATATTAGGTTTTCATGATTGTGATGTTGAATACCCGCTTGCTCTAGTTTGCCTTGTTTTCATTTTTATCGGGGAGTGAAGTTTAGTGCTAAGACAATTGATACGTTGTACGTTGATTTTGATACTGTCTGTATTTCAATGTTTAAATATTTGAAGGATGTCAAGCCCGAGCGATTAAATTTGTTTGCGCAATGTTTTCATTGAGTTTGTCATAGTGACAGACTCACATTGTCGCATAATTGGGTTCTGCTAGAAAAGATTGGAAGTGCTCTTTGAAACTTTTCATTAATTTTTATATTTTACTTCCCATGTTTACCATGTCGCAGTCATTTTGAATATGCCGCTGATCTTGTATATTGATGTGTCATTAATTTTTGGTTTCAATTTGTTCTGAATTTTGTTGCTAGTTTAGAATGCAGTTCGCAGTTTGTATTTCTTAAGGATTGTTGAAATTTTTGTATTGCCGCCTACGTATGTTCACAAAATCCATTGTCTGGTGATTTTTGTATTTTTCAGTCCGTTGGCATTTCTCCTATTGTTTGTACCATGTGATAAGTTTGTCAATGTCACGTAGTTTGTATCTGTTATTACTAGCTATTCTGTAAATCTTGTTCAGTTTGTTGGAGTAGTTAGTAGGAGCTATGCAGATGGACAGAAGACTTTCCACTATTGATCTATACATTGCTAGTTTATGTTGTGTGGGGTGGTTAGATGTTATAAGTATGGTATGATCAGTTGGGGCTTGTATTCTATATATTTTATAGTCTTATCGAGTGTAATAGTTAGGTCCATATTGTTGAGAGCCACACAAGACCGAACTGTGTATTTTGCAAACTTACGTAGTCAAAGAGGCATACAAACTATCAAACCTTTTTAAGAAATGCAAACTCCAAAGTACATTCAAAACTAACAATAGCATTGGAAACAATCTGAAAACAAAACTGATTGACACATCAATATCAAACTGATATGCAAGAACTGGGACATGGTATACATAGAAATGAAAACACAGAAATGAAACACAAGATACCAAGAGCACTTATAAACTTTTTAACACAACAAGGAAGATCCATATCTTGCGACGCACCTACAAAACTACGCACACAAGCCTGATGCTATAACAAACTCAATGACAATGTTACACAAACAAAGCGAAGCACCAAGACTTGACATCATAAAAGACTTTAAATATATAAACATGGAAAGACAGATGTTAGTTTTATCAGCGAAAAACTTGTTATCTATCCCAACACAATTTTCTCAGTATTAGACCACACCCTCTGACGAAAACGGCAGCGAGATGAACCAGAACCAACATACGCCCAGCAACCCAGAAAACAAAAGCCTAATATCCCTCTACCTGACCTAACCTAGAACCCACCTGCTTATCCTTTCTTACACGCATCCTTTAGACATTGAAAATGAATCAAAAGAGTCAAAAATGCGTTTGCTCAGTCGATAAAGCAAGGTTTATCAAGAAGAAAGAGAATTAGCCTGCGGATTTCAATTAAACATATTAATTGACTATTTGAGCCACATTTAGGATTAATTTATGAGTTCTTTACTATAGAGAAGATTGAATAGAATTTATCGTTTAATGAATGCATTTAGATAAATGATCATGTTAACTATTCAAAACGAACAAATTATGTGTCCTTTGAATTCATGGAGTGTACCAAAATATAAAATTGATTCAAAATGCAATTTCTCGATTTCATGTACTTTATAAGAGTTGGTGTCTGCAATTTCCCTGAAAAGATTACAATTCTGTTTTGATAGATTTTAGTACAATGTGATTTCTTTCGTTTGAAACCTCATTGATGAGAATCCTTATACTCGTATGTGTTCATCAATATGCTGGTAAATCAGTGTAAAAGTCAGAAATACCTTTGCTTGAATAGTAAATGTCATTTGCCGTTATTTGATCTTTATGTTCTTCATGCCTAATAGAAATTGAGTCTTATATGAGTTTTGTCAAAAAAAGAATTCTACTATTTACCTTAGTTCAAAACTTATGCGTGATAAAAAAAGTAATTACAAAAAATATACGGATCAAACTGATAACCTTCTCTCCTTTAGAAGTCAATTAAAAAGTAGAAAAAAAATTAGCGGAATGTGGTACGAAATGAACCCGCGAGGTAAAATGATTACCCCAAGTTTTATCGTTTTTATCAGCACCATCTATTAGTTTGAGTGAAAACCGGTTCCTTTGTCATAGTTTTTTGGGGTTGTGAGTGTTACAAAAATTAATAGCACAATAAAGTGAAAATTTTCTTGATTGATGTAAGGTAAGCAAAATTCAATAATGTGTAAGTGTAATGTACGTGCTTAGGATGTGATAGTGGTGTCTACGTTAGTTGTCAGTATAACTCAGAAATTTATTCGGCCATATTCTATTGCTGTATCCACAGCCATAAGGTTATAATTTGATGTCTTTCAGACATGGTCGTTTGGGGTAAAACGAACGATTTTACCCACATTTGATATGTTTCATTTCGTTTTAGTTTTGTGTTGAGTTGGTTACATAAAAATAATTTAGATAAAATTGATTTCAAAAAATCATGGTTGATTTTTTTTTCATATATTATATTGGTAGTTTATGTAATTATTTTTTTAATTCAAGTACCATGCCGTGAAACTACATAAGAAAAAGAACACGCCAAAATTGGAGTGAAATCTCCATGGCCGATGCTTTGGACGCCGTTGAACGTGGACTGCCATACATATAAAACGGCTAGTAAGCAGTTTACCGTACCGATTCTGGCTTTAAAAAGACGAGCTAAAGGGCAGAATGTGCACGTGGCTGGAAGTACCAAGGTTTTGGGGAGCAGGCGGTAAGTATTTAGTGATGAACAGGAACTTGAAGTTTGCCAACATATTAAAGATATGGAAGCCAGAATGTATGGATTAACATCTAAAGATATATTTTTGCTCGCATATCAATTAGCAGAGAGAAACAAAATCAAACATCCATTTTTTAACGAGACAGCGAGCTGGTAAGGATTGGTTATGAGAATTTCGAAAAAATAGTATCCGGACATCACCATGCGCACTCCGGAGTCCATATCAGCTGCCCGTGCGTTTAATAAGCTTGTTATTGAAAGTTATTTTCGAATTTTGAAAGAGGTTCAAGAAAAGCATTCACTTCCTCCTCAACTTGTATTTAATGTGGATGAGACTAGTGTGAATACTGTTCTAACCAAAAATTCCAAAGTTATTGCCATGAAAGGTTGAAAGCAAATGGCAAGAATAACGTCTGCTGAAAGAGGTGAAACCACTACTGCAGTCATTTGTGGATTAGCTGAAGGATACTTCGTACCACTGATGATGATTTTTCGAAGAGAAAGAAGTTAATGGATGGTGCACCACCGGGATCAATATATGCTTGTAGTTCATCAGGCTGGATGGATATGGAAGTTTTTGCACAATGCTTTGACCACTTTTTAGCTCATGCTAAGCCTTCTGCTAAAAATCGTGCTCTTCTGATACTGGACGTTCATCTATCTCAACCGAGAACTTAGAGGTCATATTACAAGCCCGAGAAAATAACGCTACAATTTTATGTCTACCACCGCACTGCACACACAAATTGCAGCCACTCGACGTTGCGGTCATGTATCCACTGAGCGTGTACCATAATCAAGCGCACGAAAAGTGGATGAACAATAGTCCAGAATGCGTTGTTTCTACTTTTCAAATAAACATTTCAGAAGCATACATGAGAGCTGCTGTTCCTTTAAATATCATCAAAAGATTTGAAAAATGCGGCAAAGTACCACTTAGCCCAGGCATTTTCACCAATGTAGATTATCTTGCTGCCGAAACTACTGAGCAAGATGAAATCGGAATTTTAGGGCCTCGTCTGTCTACTATTACAACACCTGAAGCAGCTGAAAACAACACATCACCTATTCAATTGCCACATAATTGTATTATAGTAGCCGAAAAAAATTTAAACGAAATAAAATCGTGACTAGATACTCCACATTTGCCTCCTATATTAGCAACGGAAAGCATTCAAGGTCCCAAATAACCTGGAGCATACTCGCCTCTCAAAGTACCTTTTCATATTACCCCACAGTTGCACGAAGAAGCTGAGATATCATCTTTTCCACTGCAAGCAGCTACTGGTATTGAATAGTTGCGCCATTCTGCATCACCGGTTCATCTTTATCGTTCGGGGTTCCACCATGCAAAATTCAACCATTCTCGAAAATAGCAGGAATCAGGGCAACAGTTAAGAGGGTACAAGGGAAAACTAATATACTTACAAGCACGCCGTATAAAAATCTTCAGGAGGAAGAAAGAAAAATAAAAATCGACAATCACATAAAAAAATTGAATGGATGAATACAAATGCCAAAAAAAAATCAACAAAACCAGGAAACGAGAATCAGAAGGGATAAAGAACCACAAAAACGTAAAATTAAAAAAAAAAAATTAAGGAAAAGGGACATATTAGAATCTTTTTCGGAAGATGATGAAGATGACACGGAATGTTTGTTCTGCTGTGAGAAATATTCCAAGGATAATAGAGGCAAAGGGTGGATTAGATGCTGTAATTGTTTGAGGTGAGGGTATGATGCATGCGCAGGAGTAGATCCCGTTGCCGCCGAGGACTGTACGTATGACTTTTGTGTCGAAAACCGTTTTCGCTCGAGTAGAAAACATTTGAGTTTGTAAACCACACTCTCAACATATTTTTCTATTTTTCCATAAGAAAGTTAGTAGCCAAAAATAATAAGGCTCTAACTGCAGCAACTGCAGCTCTTTTAGAAGAACTATATTTAAGTTAAACAAATTGTTATTACGTTTTCCATTTTTGACTTTGAACTTAAACTAGTCTTTTCTGTTATACAAATTTTAACTATAAGAATTGTGATTCTGTTTGTTTTTGTTTTATTTACAAAGAAAATTGTTTATTTCTGTAATTAAAATAAGCGGCATTTACTCACGAACGCCTGTTTTAATTTAATTTAAAAAACTGGGGTCGAATTATTACAGGGATCATAATATCCCATGTCAGGGATCATTTTAGACACCTGACTGTATAAAAAGATCCCTTACAAGACATTTACAAAATTGTTTACATAAAAGAATTTGACCAATAAAATCATATTTTACGAATACTAAATTTTAGATCAACTATTGAGGCTACCAGGAAAATTATCAATTTCATGAAATTTATTTCTAGGCACTTTTCATATCTGTTTTCACTTAGGGGGATCATATTAACATCAAACTAATAATAAACATTTATATTTAGCACTTTAACAATAACAACAATCGTTATTTCATGGTAATTTCTTCTAAAAAGAAGATTTTTCGAGTATATGTATGTAGCTACTTTAATAGAAAGAATCAAAGAAGTGAATGCTAAAAGGCGTTCGAAAACTTAATTTCAAAATATGGGGCTTTATTATATGACTACAAATTACAAAAGAAAACCTCATTCACTATATCGGTTGTTTAAAAAATTGTTAGGAGTATTTTCCTACTCAACTTCTTTCGAATAAAAACTCTAAACATTCCTTGCTAATACTCTAAAGATGATTTGAATTATACCCAAAGAAACATTGGGAAAGAATATAATTTTAATTGCTATTTCAAAAATTTTGATCATTTTAAGACTCTCTTGAATTTTCTGAAAGAAATGTAAAACGCAATCATTCCACTCACAGACTTCAAATGCATAAGAATTCTTCTCCTGATCACTTCGGGTAAAAGTATCATTTGTAATCAACCCTAGTATCGGTCAAAGAAAGTCATAATTGTTCTATTGTCGCCTGCCCACATGATATCAGCCCTAACCAGCGACCCAATAATCTAAGAGAATTAGTTTAATAATATCATATGTTGTAGAGTGCCGCTTGGAATAGAGTAATAACGTTTTAAGTGACTTAAAATATTCTTTTCAGATTCCATACATGGAACCATACACAGAATAATGGAAATGATCATATGTGCTCTCATATAATTCAATTGAAGATGAGATCTGATGGTCAGTGACAAAAAGTATTCGAGACAGTTAAGAATTGACAGTGCTCCGAGATGCAGCTCGGGCGTTAAATCTTGGATTATCTCAGTTTACGTTGGACCTCGGTGATCTTAGATAAGGTTGGTTCTGATTAACGAAATACATTTAAAAGTGCCAACTAGAACAGTGAAAAAGTGATTGCAGTCTTCAAATCAATTTTCAAATTAACTTTCGATTATCGCTGAACTTTCCGCAAATGGCATTTGATTTGGATATATTCTTATAAATTATTGTCAGCAAATGGATTATATTAGGTTAGTATTATTATTTTACTGGGTGTGGTTACTAATTCTATTCAAATTGCATCAAAGATTAGCCCCATCGATTACACCGTTAATTGAGCAGAAAAAACTAAACTAACTATTTGACAGCCTGTATTGCCATTTAAAATTTGCCATAAGAGTCTAAAATTAACTTGACTTCAGCTGATAAGTCTTATGACCATACTTAACAAATCGTTCAAATGAAATTCGGTCATGTAATTAGGGTAACTACCAAGGAAAATAATTTAAAGGCGAACAATAATATTTGCACTTCAAATTCAAACTGTAATTTTTATTGTGGAGTTTTTGGATGTAAATTATGCGTTTAAAATTAATCAAAATACTTTATGAATAATAAAAAACTGGAATATTTTCTTGATGGAAAATGAAATTCATCCGAAGACGATATTAAGCATACAAAACGATTTTTGTGAAATATGTAAATTGTTCTATAATTTTTCATTTCATCTGTTTAAAAAATAAATAATATTAAGTTTAATATTATGCTGTTATTTCTATTACTTTAAATCGATTTAAAACGTTTATTCATTTTTTTTTTGAATAATCGTTCTAAATATTCAGTTTACAAAATAGACGTGGCAACACCAAAATGAGAATATTTGTGATTTAAAACAAGCCTTAATCAATAAAGGGACTTCGTTGCAGCTGGGATAATTTCATCAAATCATTTAACTGATAATTTCAACCGCAAGTCGTAAATATTGATAATAATAAAATGATTCGGTGCATAATTGGTGCGAGAACGGAACACCATGTAAAACTAAGTCAAAATTTCAATCTGATATAAATAAATCTCAAATGGGAGGTTTGGTGTCAAAATAGCCATAAATTGTAATCATTGAAACTTTTATTGAATTTAAAAATGATAGAAACCAAACTGAAATTTTTAGCCCGCTTAAACGATTTTTGCATCCTTTTTATACTGAAATAGGACTTTTCAAGCACAGTTAATCCATGACTATTCAAATTAAATTTGCTAACACTAGTATAAGTAAATAACTATTTATAATTTACGGTTACGAAGTCGTGTAAAGCAAGGATTGCTAAAAGATTTCTTCGCAGAACCCTCTTTTGATGACTTCAGATATTACAAGATACTTGATTTATTTTTTTACCTACAATGAACCTTCATCAACATTTTTTTGGGATGGGTTGTAGCGTAAATGATGGTTGATTTTTAATTTTGCTGCAATATGTACAGTTGATACAGTGCGAGAAATTTTCGGTCTGTAAATCCTACCACAAAGTTAGAAAATGGGATTTCAGTAATTAAACAAGTTGAGTAAGCAGGAGAGTGCTCCTACCAGAAGGTCTTTGTAAACATCCTTGGATTAGAAACAAGTTTTCTAATGGCGTGAATCGATAACTTGAATTATTCATCCAAAACTTAGATATGAAATCGTTCAAATTTATACAAAAGATGCTCAGTTTCTTTCATAAGCACAGTGCAGCCGCCATTTTAATCTAGCTTAAATGATTTTTCTGAATGCTCGGCCGATTGAACAGGTTCAAGTTAAACACTATTCCTTAAATTTTCATGAAAATTGAAAGAAAATAAAAGTGCCTAAGTCAATTTCAAATATAAATATAGGGTTTTCCAATAAGAGGTGTTATTTTGAATAGATCTTCTGATTTAACACCTTGCGACTTCTTCCTTTAGAGCCACGTGATAGAGAAGGCCTATGCCAATAGCCCAGCGTCGGTTCAAGATCTCAAATATGAAATTCGTGAGGCTATCGAGGACAGAGTGCAACCACTTTGCGATTTGGTTATGGAAAATTTCATGAAGAGGATATGGTCCTGTAAGCGTGTCGTAGTGGTTATTTGCTCAATGTTAATTATTACTATTAATGGCACATCTTCTTCTTTATAATGAAATAAACATTCGATCATTTGTTTTAAAAATGGCATTTTTCTTTTAATATCACAATAACACCTCTTATTGGAAAACCCTATATCAACCATAAACACGTGTTATTGTTGGTATAATTCCATACAATTGAAATGGCTATAACTCACTTGATTATGATTAGATCTCAATTAAATTTTGTGAACATATATACCTTATGTTAGTGTATATAATTGCAAAATTTCAAAAAGTTTAAAGGTACCGATTTGATTTTATGGGCAAAAATATAAAATCTACAAATCATACTATTTTTAACAAAGTTGAGTGAATTTCGATTTCTAAGGTACTTGTTGCCCTTGTACTCATATAGGTCCACGTTCGTGATAATTTTCAGATTTTTCGGCTGAAAGGTGTCCAATCGCGAGGGGGGGAGGAACACACATTTTGGGTACATTTTGCCTTCCCCTGGACCCCCTAATTCAGAAAATAATTTTTTTATTTCAGATTCTAAAAGTTCTAATCAAGACCTTTCATTTGATACCCCACTCGACTACCTTTGATGAAAAAAAATTGTTAAGGGCCAATTCGTTATTAGGGGGGACCCCCCTTGAACATTTTTTAAATTTTTGTTAAGGCCTTAGCTTTTGAGAGACCATCACTTTTGACCTTTTCACAAAGTTTGAGCATTCTAGCTTCTATAGTTTCTGAGGAAATCAGCCGTGACGCACGGACAGACGGACAGACAGGTCGCGAAACTAGTACGTCTTTGTAAAAAATTTTTACAAAGACCTAAAAAAGGATTAAAATTTTGATTTGGCAAACCCGAAATGAAATTTCAGACATTTTTCAATGTTTTTCACATTTGGTTGATGCTAAAATGACACATTTAACAAATTCGTAAGCACTTAATGAAACTATTGTTTGACTCAAAGCGCAACGAATAGGAACATATCCCGCTTTAACCAAATATGCAGGTTTGAACTAGCGTTCGAAAGTTTGCATTGAAGAACTAATTCAAGGGTATAAGTGTGCATTTTTACGGATAAAGGACTTGAACATTGCCACCGTAATGATTTCTGTCAAAATAAATCTGAAGATACACACAAAGAAATCAAATTATTTGGTTCATTTTATATATCAATGGAAATTACTTATACCCGAAAATTATTTCGGGCATATACATAACTACCGTGGTTGTTCCTGATTGAGTACATTCTGGACATGCACCGCATTTACACATAAAATATTTTGATTGTCGGGACCAGTCAATGCTAATCTATTATAATAAACCATCGCATTTAAATCGAGGATAATCAAGTTGTGCAAATTTGGATGCTAATTCGTAGGACTTTTTCTCGAAATCAACTTTTGGTAAAATTCTGATATTCAGTTGCAGTCATTGTACGGTGCATATCAGTATTCTGTTGATATTACTTCTTCTTTGGACTAATATTTTCCGTACTTTAGAGCGAGATATCATTGAAATTGAGAATATACTTTATTTAAACCATCCTTAATATTTAACAAGCATTCAGCGAATTAAAACATAAATTATTATAAAACTGAATGACCACAAAGGTGCTTTAATTTTTGCATATCTATTCAAAAGCTCACATTTTAAATTATAGTTAGTGCAAACAACAGAAAAAGAATATTTTTACTAAAACTATTGAAAAAAAGTGATTGAAAAGAAAAATTTTAAATAAGGTAGGTAAGGTTTCTACCCTAAATCTTTAAAGTTATATAATGATTGGGTCTAATTAATTTACTCTAAATACCCAATACACCTAAGTTAATATAATGTTGCAACAATATTCTTAACGTCAGATTAACATATCGTAATCTAATTAATTAATAATCGCAATGTAATTATTTAAACTAAATTATACATAACATAACCTATAGCTCAAAACGTACTTTTAATCACTAACACTAAACATATTAGCAAAAAGTAACTGAAACCAATGATGAGGGTAATTAAATAAAAATTAAATCCGTAAAGATATCAACGCTAAATTTTTATTATTTTTATATGTAATCATTTAGCCACTAATATCGAGATAATCCAATCTTTACTCCAATTAACTTCAACAAACGTTGCAAGAGCTATTTTCATTGCAAAATTTAGAGGATATTCTATTTTCCGTCGTAGTCCGCCTATATGCATGATAAACAAGAGCGTTCGGACAAGTACTTAACCTCATCGTCTGATGGCGTTACTATCACAAGAGAGATCCACTATCGTGTAGTACGTTTTTGGAGGTGGCTACTGTCATAATTTCAGTTGAATTGGCCTTTCATAGTTTTGTTTTGACCGCGTTGGAAGCGGGCATGTCCGCGGATTTTAGGAAAATGGGGAAAGAACAATATCGGTTGGTGGTTCGATTCTTGTTTTCGGAAGAGAAATCAAGTAGCAAAACCAAAGAGCGCTTGGATGCTGTGTACACCAACCCTGTTCTTGCAATGGTGATCGTAAAATATCAGTTTAATGAGTTTTGACGTGGTCGCACGTCGGTTTTTAATTAATCACACCCACGTGTCCTGAAATCTGCAAGCTCGTATTAGCAGACCAACAATTGAAGGTGCGCAAAATAGTTGAGACCAAAGACATCTCAAAAACCAGGTAGATTATATTCTGAATGAAATTTTGGGCATAAGAAAACTGTCAGTGCAATGGCTGCTGCGTTTGCTCACTTGGAACAATAAATGCAATCGTGAGACCACTTCATGGCAGCGTTTGATGCTGTTAAAATACAATTTAAAGTATTTTCGGCATCACTTTTTGACAGTTGACAATATAAGGCTCTACTGACGCACATCAATGAGCAGTCAAAACAGTAGAATTACCCCCGTGAACGTGCCTTGAAGAAGGCAAAGACTACCCTCTTAGCCAAAAAAATGTTGACCACCGTTTTCTGGGATTCACAGGGTGTGATCTGCATTGACTACTTGGAGAAGGGCAAAACGGTTACAGGGTTCTACTATGCCGAATTTTAGGGCCGATTCGATACTGAATTGCAGAAAAAAGGCTCCATTTGTCGGAAGTAAAAAGTGCTTTACCACCATCACAATACACCGGCTCATAGCTGCACCATCGCCATACCAAATTGGTCGAATTGGGCTACAAACTGCTTCTATATTCTCAAGATTTGGCTCCGCGCAACTTGTTTTTATTTCCAAACTCAAAAAAGTCACTCGCTGGATAAAATTTGAGTTCAATGAGGAGATCATTGCCACTACGGTGGCCTACTTTGCATACCTTGCTGAAACACATTTTTAAGATGGGTTAAAGAAGTTAGAGTATCTTTGGGTCAAGTGCATCGAGCTAAAAGGAGATTATGTCGAGAAATAAATTGCCACTTTTCCGAAACTTTGGTTTTTCTTTCGTAGGCTAATTACTTATCAGACACCCTCGTAGAATCGGAACACCATCCGAATTTAAAATTTAATGATTCTTATGTAAATATATAAAAGCTCCAAGAGGTATGAACCCAGTTATAAAACATGTCTCAATGTGCCCATCTATATTATGGAATGGCTGCAAAATCTATATTATGGAATGGCTGCAAAATCAAGAGATTTTTGCACACAGTTCCAGAATATGCAATATGGTTTCGAATAAGCCTCAATATGCATGAATCGATCTCCGGTATCTTTGTTTTTTGATAAGCTCCTCGGTTGGATTTATTATGTTTTTAATCTATTTCAGGCTTTCTATACAAATCAGTATATGCGAGCAGACATTTCTTTTTAAAAACTCTCAGCATTTCCATCATATAAGCATTTAAATTTCACTAGATCTGACACTCGTATATCAAGATTTGTCTACTTTGATATGTTGGTCAATATATCTGGAATATAAGAGTCATTGAAGGACTATGTAAATTTAACGTGCTTTAGTACCCATACTTACTAAAATGTTTGTTGTAGTATAAATAATGACCCAGGTGAACACCTAAGTATCGAATATACGACTTATGAGGCATCCATTCCAAATTGCCTTCACCAGCCACAATGTGAAAATCTTTCCGATTTCATCTCAGGTCTTGAATTAGCCAATAGCATGGTTGTTTGAACCAAAATTGTTTCGCATTTCTGTGCATTGACATTCTAAACTGCCTCCACCAGCCACAATGTGAAAATCTTTCCAATTTCGTCTCAGGTCTCGGCTTAGCCAATAGCAGGGCTGTTTGAACCAAAATTGTTTTGCATTTCTGTGCATTGAATTTCAGTATTAAGTCGATAGAATAATAAAGAAATTGTTTATTTGTTACCCTCCATAAGGAAAGACCTTTCTTAAAGCTCTCTGAATATTTTTCACATCAAGGCTTTCAATATGTCATTATTTTTTACCTTTACATAAGATATCATGCCTGTATCTTCTACAGTTTCAAAGAAATACTACCGTGATCCACTAGTGGACGAACACACGTCGTAATTTCAATCGGTTTTTTATTTTTTCGATTAATTTTTTTTGAGTTCCGTGGTGACCAGAGAATAATCCGATCTCAAAATGGCTTGTGCACAAATCAAGGCACTGGCCAGCGTTTTGAAATATGTATTTGCCTTGTCAGAGAGGGGCTGAATAACGTACAGGCCCACAGAGGGCAAAATTTGTACTTATTAGTAAGAAACGGGTTGAGAAATGTTAGTATCAAAAATTATAGGAGAGGAGAAAGCCTTTAACTCTATTTCTTTCTGTCTCGAGAAATTATAATATGCTTATGAAGGCAACACTAGGCTTTAATTTATAAATATACGGTTAACGTGGGAAAACGTTGTGGTGTCATTTGCCAAATAAACTTAACGTCAACGACCAATAATTCTACAAAATGTATGTGGTGGGGTATACGATAGCATTTTTATAAAAAGTGCTTAGACAGAGATTAAATAGTGATTTACTAATCAACAAATCATCCTCGGTTAATATGGTGGTCTACAATTTAAGAAATTAGTTCTTGACCCTGAGTCGAAACTTAAATTCTGAGTTCACCAGAGACTTAAATCCTAATTTTAGCGACATCAATACATGCACAAAATCCTAGGATCAGATTTGTGCTGTTCTTGATGAAAATACTCTCTAAAGTATCAAGACCATCGAACTGTTCGAGAACCCCAAACTCCTCCCTCTTATCTTTATATGCATTATGTTACATTTGCAAAATTTGTGAAGTTGGTCGTAAACTTCACTGTAAAGACTGCATACATCCAAATAAACTCATTTTGTTATATACAATCTTAGATTGTAGTAGCCCTTGTTAACAAGGATTCTTTTCGTAGATTTCATTGCAAGGCTGCTTATAGGCAGAAAATGAAACAACGGTTTTTCACGACTCAAATGGCGGGTTCTTTTCTCGATACAATTGGAGGGCCACTGCCTTTTTAGGGTATTGTAAAATCATTTCACAATACCCTACTAAAATCGCGTCCTGTCTGTCCGTCTGTGTGTCACACCACTTTTTCTCGCAAACTACATAAGCTAGAAACATAAGATTTTGCAAGTAGGTGTAAAGTGATGCCCTCTTCAAATTTCATCACGAAGAAAAAATTTATATGGTGTTCAAGGGGGGTCTCCCCATATAGGGGGGTGGCCGCCGAAAAAAATAGTTTCATCGCTTGTAGGCAAGTAGTTTCATCGCATGTAGGCAATATGAAAGGTTTTAATGAGAACTTTTCAAAACAGGTATTAAAATGACAAATTTTGCTTTGAGGGGTGCAGGGGAAAGGAAACGAAAATTGTGTGTCCCCCCCCCCCCCCCTCGCGATTGGACATTTTTGACCCGGAAAATCTGATGAAAAGTCACACAGGTGTAACTTAAGGAGTACAAGAGCAAGAAATACCTAAGAAGTCAAAATTCGGTCAACTTTGTTATAAATAGTAGATTTTACAAATTTTACGTTTTTGCTTATACAGGGTCTGTGTAATAAGTAACCGGACAGAGCCTGCCCCGCGCCGTCAAAGCGTCTGCTAACCGGTACCTGGTGCTGTAGTGGTGGTGGGGGTCTAGTTAAAGGGAACCGGGCTTCTAAGCGCTTGGAGTGATAGCATCGAGCGAGAGCGGAGTGCGTGTTCAGTTACGTCGTCGAAGTGAAAATGGAGCGTACGATCGAGCAACGTATTAGCATCAAATTTTGTGTCAAACGCAAGAAAACGGCCACGGAAACTCTTCAAATGATCCAAGAGGTTTACAGTGAGGGTGCTCTGTCCAAAACTCAAGTGTTTCAGTGGCACAGAAATTTCCGGGAGGGCCGCTATGACGTCCATGACAAACAGCGCGTCGGTCCTTCATCAACGAGTCACACGGACACAAATGTGCAAAAAGTTCGTGATGTGTTGAGCAGTGATCGTCGTCTGAAAATTCGGGCTATAGCAGATCAGGTTGGGATTGATAAGATGACCGTTCACAACATTATTAAGAACGATCTGGGCATGAGGAAGATCTGCGCGAAGCTGGTACCCAAACACCTGACTGATGAGCAAAAGGAGCGTCGTGACTGCAAACCGAACCAGAGTTCTTTAACCACGTTATTACAGGAGACGAGACGTGGGTTTTTGAATACGATCCAGAGACGAAACGGAAGAGTTCGGAGTGGCACACACCGGCGTCACCACGACCGAAAAAAGCGCGCATGAGCAAATCGAAGGTGAAGTCGATGCTCATTCTTTTTTTGACGTGAAACGCATTGTTCACAAAGAGTTTATGCCACCCGGCCAAACTGTAAACGGCCAGTACTACAGAGAGGTGCTCCGTCGACTCACCGTCCGGGTTCACCGAGTCCGTCCGGAGATTGCTGATTCGTGGATCCTCCATCACGACAATGCTCCGTCGCACACCTGCCTGCTCGTCACCGAGCTGTTGGCCAAACAGTCGAGGGCAACGTTGCCACGGCCTCCTTACAGCCTGGATATGGCACCAGCGGACTTCTTTCTGTTCCCCAAGATCAAGAGACACCTTAAGGGGACGCGGTTTGGGACTCTGGAAAACATTCAACGTGCTACGACGAGGTCTTTAGACAGCATCGAGGTTGCGGACTTCCAGGGAGCGTTCGGGAATTTAAAAATCCGGTATCAGCGTGTTATCGACTCCAATGGGGACTACTCTGAAGATTTCTAAAGAAAAATTGTACAGATTTTGCCAATAAAAAATTTCCTAAGGCCAGTCGGGTTACTTACTACACAGAGCCTATAAAATCAAAATGGGACCCTCAAATTTCTCAAAAACTACAGCAGCAATTCTTTGTGTTCACACTAATTGAATAATAAACAGCTAAGTTATAGCCGATTGAATATTTAACAATTACAACAACATTAACACATGATACTAGGGAGATACCGGTTTGCAACGGACCTAGTCACTATAAATATGTAGGAATTTGATAAAAACTTTAGAAATGGTTTTTAATATTGATCTGTTATCATGACTAATCAAACAACGGGACCAAAACAGTTGAAACAAAATGGCGGCGAATACAAAAACATAATAACCATAATAATTCTTCCAACTCGATTCATGGAATCTGTATATTAGTCACGTTTTGATATGCAGAATATATTGTTTGATTTACTGATTGATTTACAATACCCTTCTGGCAGGAGCATTCTCCTGCTACTTCAACTTGTTGCTTAGCAAGGATTTGTCCATAATATCTTCCAGCTAAGGTAGCATATGCACGATGGTGCCCCTCTTGACGCCTTTTTAGGGTTTTGTACTAAAATACAAAACCCTATTGCAATCACGACCTGTGCCCGTCAGTCCGTTCGTCCGTCCGTCTGTATATCACCGCAGGTTTTCTCCGAAACTATAGAGGCTACAGCAATGAAATTTTGTAGAAAGGTCAGAAGTGGTGACTTCTCGAAAGTTTTATGGTGGAACATTTTTTCAAAGGGGATTAAGGGGGGCCTCCCCATATAGGGAGGTGATCCCTTAAAAAAAAATTCACCATTGGTAGTCGAGCAGGGTGCCATTTGAAAGGTCTTAATAATATCTTTTCAAAACATGTCTTAGAATTACCTTATCGATGCCGAGGGGGGAAGGGGAAGGGGAAATGTGCGAAATTTCATCAAAAGTAGCCGCTATGAGTATCGTATGAAAGTTCTTTTTGAGAGCTTTTCAAAACAGTTCTAAAACTTACAGGTTTTGCTTCAGTAGGGTCACAGGGGGGATATACATGAAAAATTTGTTTCTTCTCTCGCGAATGGACACCTGGGATCTAAAAAATCTGAAAAAATTATCAAGGGAGATATTTATGGGTATAACAATAACAAATACCTCAGAAGTCAAAATTCGTTCAACTTTGTTAAGAATAGTATGATCCTCGAATTTCACATTTTCTCCAATAAAATCGTCTTTGACATGTTTCCTGATTTTATTCGTTGCTGGTTACCGCATTTTGTAAGTTGAGTACAAAACCCTTCAGACATGAGCGTGGTACTGTCTACCCAACTTGTTTGGTATAGTGATGGACTTCCGCGACTCCATCAATCTCTACCCATGAGTCATGAAAAAATTTAAGTTAGTGTTTGAATTTTTAGGGCTTTGTACTAAAATACAAAACCCTATTGCAATCACGACCTGTGTCCGTCTGTCCGTCCGTCCGTCCGTCCGTCCGTCCGTCTGTATGTCACAGCACTTTTTCTCCGAAACTATAGAGGCTACAGCCATGAAACTTTGTGGAAAGGTCAGAAGTGGTGACCTCTTGGACGTTCAAGGGTGGAAACATTTTTCAAAGGGGTTTAAGGGGGGTCTCCCCATATAGGGAGGTGACCCCTCAAAAAAAAATTTTCACCATTGGTAGTCGAGTAGGGTGTCATTGGAAAGGTCTTAATAAGATCTTTTCAAAACAAGTCTTAAAATTGCCTTATGAGTACCGAGGGGGGCAGGGGAAGGGGAAATGTAGGAACTTTTCGCGTACCCCCCCTCGCGATTGGAAACCTTCCATCCGAAAATTCTGAAAAAAATCATGAATGTAGGCCTTTATGAGTACAACAACAACAAATACATGAGAAGTCGAAATTCGCTGAACTTTGTTAGTAATAGCATGATTTATTGATTTTATGTTTTCTTGAATAAAATCTAAACGGTACCCTAAAATTCAATGAAATTTGACAAACAGATTACTTTCTATAAGATAAATCTTTTCTGAAAGTTTCATAAAGATCCAATAGTATTTAACGAAGTTATAGCGATTTGAATTTTCCCGTATTACTATGGAACAATATGCCCTGTATTACTATGGAAACATATGGCTATGGAGCAATATGCGCTTTTTACCGACTTAGACCCTACAGCTTTGCTATAATTTGCATGAAAATTTCAGGAGTGATAAGTATCATGAAGATGAGTACATACAATTGAAACAAGTCGAAGAGGCAGGAGAGAGCTCCTAGCAAAAGGGCTTTGTAACCATTGTAGGATTCGAAAAAATAGGCCATGAATCGATGATTACAGTACAGAGGAGTGGGCCCTGAAAAAAATTTCATGAAAGGTAGCCGATATGAATATCAACTGAAAGTTCTCTATGAGAGCTTTTCAAAACAGTTCTTAAACTGACAGTTTTTGCTTCAGAGGGGCCAATGGGGGGGGGGGGGGGTGGTGTAAAAACATGAAAAATGTGTTTCTAAAAAATCTGGAAAAATTATCAAGGGAGATATCTATGGGTATAACTAAAACAAATACCTCAGAAGTCAAAATTCGTTCAACTTTGTTAATAATAGTATGATCCTCGAATTTCACATTTTCTCCAATAAAATCGTCTTTGACATGTTTCTTGATTTTATTCGATGCTGGTTACTGCATTTTGTAAGTTGAGTACAAAACCCTTCTGACATGAGCATAGGTCTGTCTACCCAACTTGTTCCTAATTACTTGCAAGATGTCGTTCACAGCCCTTTTATGATTTCTATTGTGATCGCTTTTTGATAGTGCTGCTTTGGAATCTGAGAAAATGTAAGTGCTGGTGAATGTAGTAACAGCTGGATCATTTAGCGCTGCAAGTAATGCATGCAATTTTGCATTTGAAGCCCTTATGATTTCCTTCATGTTGAAAAAACTTAGCTCATTTTCAGTGAGGTTGATGAAGGCTCCACCCACCCCAGATAAATTTTTATCGCCGTCCGTAAAGTAAGCAAGATGTGGATTTCTTTGCACTATTAAACTTCACTTTTAATTGGGTAATATGTTTGTTATCGACAGGGTTGCTAGCCTTAAGAGTTACCTTGAAATTTGATGGTCTGATGGTAATGTCAGATAGGACAACGTGATTAAAACCGGCACTGCTAAAGTATAACTGCTGGTTGGTGGGTTTAAGTTCTTCAATTTCATGCTATGAAAGTGGTTATAAAAGCACTTGCTCCGTTTTCTTACGATCCGTAGTTTAACTCTGTCTTTGGTCATAAGCTCTCCTGCCATTTCAAAAGCGTCTATATTGGCAGTACTACGTAGGAGTTCAAGGTTTAGCCTGAGGGCTTTAGCTTTAATGGAACTGATACGGTCAAAGAAATAGTTGAGTGTGTTTGCATAAATTGTAATGCTATATTCCAGTTTTGGTCTGATGTGGCTTTTGTAGAGATTTTGAGCGATGGTAGGTTCGAACTAATTCATGGGTTTATACAACATTCTTATCAAGCTTTGTTGGTACTGCTTACTGACAATAGTGTGGCTCTATTTCTTAAAAGATGCTGATAATCTGCTAATCTTTCTTCTGGATACTGTTTTGCCAAGCAATTTGTGTTCCAAAGAGTTTTAAGGTGCAATATGGGCGTTTGTCTTTAGAGAAAATAATTGCTTGTCCATTATCGGAATTTTCTTTTAAGCCAAGTGAGTCACACATTCTGCAGAAGTCATTAATCTTCTTTTTCAGAGAAACCACGGTGTCAAGAAGTTTTTTGCCTTCTACTAATATAAGGAAGTCGTCGGCATATTGCAGGATATCATCCACCAGATTGTGTAGGCTTTTAGTGTATACTATACATTAAAGAGGAGAGTACTAAGTACGCCAGCCTAGAGCAGACCATTGGTGATCAAGATCTTTTGATTATTCAGTACCAGGGATCTTCTGCTGAAGAGTTTGATTATCCAGCTAACATAAAATGTACTGATGCCAGAGTTAGTTAATGTTTGCTTGAGTCTACATCCACATGTTGGCAAATATTGGAGATATCCAAAATGATAGCTATTTTGAACTTGGATCCTTTGTTTGTATAAAGTTTTAAGATTAATGAATTGAAGTATGAGTCAGTTGACTTATTTTGCTGATATGCATAACAGTTTGGGGATAACACATTGTTCTATTGGATGAATTGATCAATTTTGATCTTGATTAGCAATATAGGTCTGCAGTGGTTGCGATTCGCTGGACCCTTATTGGGTTCTAAAGCTGGGGCAATTTCGATGAGTTTACAGGCTTCGGAGTTGTTACACTATATGACAGCGTTATTGCATGCTTCGAGGAGTCATTGAAGGTGATTTACTGCAAGGCTTCTGAGCATGTTGTAATCGATAGAGTCCATACCTGGAGCAATGAGCTTCTTCTGTGTGTTACAGATATTCAGCAGTTGCTCAAATTTGAGGAGGTGCTTGTCGTCAACAGTTGTTTCAGTTTCAAAGGTGTGTTGTTTACTTCTGATTTCTTGAAGAAAAAAGAGTCTTCATTCCTCAGCCATCTTTTTGCACGGGTTTCTAGTCTTGTAGTTTTTGATATTGGCAATAAACATCCAAAAGTTTTGATATTGCTAACGTTATAAGTATCAAGAACTGTTTTCTTCCAGCCATTCTTTTAAGTGTTTCTTTCAGCAACTTTTCACTTGCATGCTATTTTATTCAAGGCAGACTAGTTCACTAAATTTTTTAAACGTTTGGGTTCCTCAAGGATCTCCTTTTTTTTCTAGATTTTCAGTTGTTAGACCACCAATACTGGTGCTAAATTTAACTTTCTTGGGAGTGGTGTTATTGTTAATGATATGACTCAATTAGCAATAATCTTACCAACATTTCTTTTAAAAGATCCAGTTGTGATATCATTTTGAATCTTATTATTATCTCGGCACATCTTTCACGTGCTTGAGACTATTTTAATCGTAATCCTAGTTGGATGATGTCTACTTTTACATAAATGCTCTTTGGCCCCACTCCAACTGTTAGCTCAGAAGGAACTTTAAACATGATAGCGTCAGGAGAAGACAGAATCCATTTGATATCAACCATAATTTTTCTTCTTGTTTAAAATGGCAGTACCAGTATAAAAAGTTTGCTTAAAACTTCAGGTTACAGGTAGAAAAGATGGGAGAACAATGTCTACGCGGACGTCTGGAAAAAGAATGCTATACGAGACGTGACAATTAAATAATGAGACTGATTTTAGTGCCGCGCTTATGGTAAACCTACGACTTTGAAATTTCCTTCCCCTTTCTTGACATCCTTCTCCTCTCCATTGATATATTTACCATTGCTCTAGCTTGTTTAACTTGCCTGCTGCGTCGTGTTGAGTAGACGTGTTTTGGTGGTGCTCGTCACAAATATGGAGAAACGAAATCTAGACCAACGCGTTGCGATAATATTTTTGCCAGATTGGGCAAAACAGCTTCGGAAACTTACGCGAAAAATGCAAAAGTGCATAGTGATAGTGCTCTTAGTCGTACCCAGGTGTTTCGATGGCATAAAGAGTTTAAGGATGGGCGTGAAAGCGTGGAGGAAGAGGCGCGGAGCGGGAGACCAGTCAAAGTGTGGACTGACCCCGTGATAGCCATGGAATCGTCCACAAAGAATTTGTTCCAGCGAAGCAAACCGTAAATCAAGTCTACTATTGCCAAGTGCTCGAAAGATTGCGAAAACGAGCTCACAGGGTGCACCAAGGCATGGCTTGTCACTGAATTCTTCAACACGACAATGCACAGTGCCACACCGCTCTCAGCGTCTCCCAGTATTTGGCCTCTAAAGGAATCGCCGTGTCGCAAAAGCCACTTTGTTCACCCGATATGTCACGCTGTAAGTTTTTTTTTCCCTAGAGCAAAATCGGTGGTCAAAGGAACTCATTTTGAGTCGATTACAGACATCCAAGCGCTCGTGACGAGTATATTCGCGGACATCCTTGACGAAGGGTTCCAGAAATGTTACAAAGCATGAAAAATGCGTTGGAATCGTTGTATAGCTGCCAAAGGGGACTAGTTTGAAGGGAATGACTTGTAGAATTTTTTTTTAATATATGGTTTTCATGGAATCCGTCTCATTACTTTATTGTCACACTTCGTATCTTAGTATGAAACCCTAAAAAGTAGTAGCGCAGTACCTATTCCTTATTATGGAGCTTTTCAAACCTTAAAATAGTGTGCCGACATAAGTTGCTAATTATATTTCATTTTTAATTTTCAAAGTGCGCGTTTTGGCTACAAGGTATGAGGGGAAATTTATTTATTTATTCATTTGTCTGAGATACTTTCACTATCACCAAATAGGCAGTCCAGCATCAACCAATATTTTTTAATGTGACTGAGTATCACTTCAAAAACCTTACTTATGTTTATCAGTAAGATGGCTGGACGCTAGCTTTAAGGGCATGAAGATTTTTTCCCTTTCTTCAAGATTGATAAGGCTGTAGGCTTTTTAACACGGTTTTCAAAGGTATAAATTGTGCTACATATTCTTGAACAATCGCTAGAAAATGATGGAGTACTTTATAGGGTTTTTTAAAATTATTTTACAAAACCCTACAAAAATCGCATCCTGTCTGTCCGTCCGTCCGTCTGTCCGTGTGTCACAGCACTTAAGCTAGAAACATACAATTTTGTATGTAGGTGCAAAGTGGTACCCTCTTCAAAGTCCAACAACAAAAAAACTATTATAAGGCTTTTAAGGGGGTTTTCCCATATAGGGGAGTTTCCTCCAAAAAAAATACCATCAAAGGTAGCCGACATGGGTATCAAATGAAAGGTCTTTAAAAGAACTTTTCAAAACTTTCCATCGAATCAGTCACTGCAGTTTTGATTTGATCTTCTTAAAATTTTCAATTAAGGTCAATAACATTGATATTTTTGAGAATACATGTTTTGAGTGATATTTGTTGGCTTTAACAAAATGGCGACGGTTGAAAATAGAAAAACAATGGATTTTCTTATAAACGTGCACATCTATTTGACATATTTCTTCACTTTATTCATTGCTGGTGACTGCATTTCTGAGTAGTTGGGTACGAAACCCTTCTGACATGAGCGAAGGTCTGTCTACCCAACTTGTTTAGGAGTACTGTTAATACTATTTGATTTCTGCTGTTTATTGGTGCAAATATTATATACAAGCTCTCACATTTAACAAAATAATCAAGAAGATTATAAGTCAGTATGCGGTTAGAGGTCAATGTTTCATTCAATTGAAGAAGGCATTGGCCGTTCAGGATTGATTTGAAATAATAAATTTTAGTTTTGACGGTTACAGAAAGTAATGAGTCGGTATTTTTGTGTTTAGTAGATGAAAATTCAAATGAACTTCAATTATGGCGAATTTATGTAAGCCCCACATAAAAAACTATTATCTTATCTAGAAGGTTTATTTCGTCATCTGTAATGTTAAAGCTCATTGAATTCGCTTGATAGTTTTTGTGACACTAATTATTCACTTTCGTGAAAATGACAATAATGTCCAATGAACTGCTACTCCTCAGTTTCGCTATTGATTCAATTTCTGTAGAATGAAGGGATCATTTTCCGAACGTTCTTAATATAAAGTTTCAACATGTCAAACTAAGGCTGGTATAGTCCTGAAACTGCTGATAAATATTGTTGACGCGTGTGAGAGGAAGGCTTTTAAGTTTTTTTTAAACTTTTTTTTATAGTGAAATTAATTTTTCAGGCATTTCTAATGTAAGGTTATTTACGTATTACAAACAGAAATCTATTTAATCTTTTGTTAAGTTTTTGTTATTAGGTTCCATTAAGCATGTTACTGATGACCAGAAGGTAGAAATTGCCTCGATTAGTCCGGATTAAACTATCTTTGAGACATTTCTCAATCCGTCGCTTTGATATTCAACCTGTGATTTTAATTGTTAACAAGAATGGCGAAGATATTTCTCCTTCATAATAATTTGCATAGGTAAGTAGCTGCAGTTTCCAAATTCTAGTCGAGCTTCAGCAATGTACAAATCCAAATATGACAAAAACTGCACTTGATCATTTATCCCTACAGTAATCCTCCTCTGCCAAATTCAAAATTTTTAGTCGTTTTTTAAGGGATTATGGACTGAAATACAAAACGACTTGTGTCCGCCTATCTGTGTGTCACAGCAGCTTTTCTCCGAAACTATAGAAGCTACACCAATGAAACTTTGTAGAAAGATGATAAAAACTTTAGGAGGTCATATAAAAGTTCTCAATAAAATCTTTCAAAACAGGTCTTAAAATTTGTTAATCTGTGACAAGAGAGGCAAGGGAAGGGGAAATGTACAGAATTTTCACGTATTCCCATGCAATTGTATACCTTTGATCTTAAAAACCTGAAAAAAGAATCATAAAAGTAGGCCTTCATGTAAGCAACGGCAAATATTAGGACAGAAGTTGAAATCCGCTCAACTTTGGTACTAATAGTTAATTTATTAATTTTACATTGTGTTGAATAAAATTGTAAGAGTACCCTTAAAAGCTTTGAAATTTGATATACACAGAACTACTAATGAAGTTAATCGATCCTGCTGGAAGGACCAAATCGTATTCAATGAAGTTATAGTACATAGTTTGAATACTCGAGTATTGAATGGCTATGGGACAGTATGCACTTTTAATCCACGCAGCCACTACGGGCTTGCCAGAATTTGCATGAGAGTTTCAGAAATGATATGTACCATGAATTTCTTTGAGAATTTATTCAAAGAAGATATCTGCACTCGTGAAATGAAATTGCAGTCGTTTTAAATAAGGTTATTGAATAAATTTGTATTACAATATCTTTCTCCAAATTCAATTCTTAAGACATATGCTATTACCATTTGATTGAGCTTATTAGTAAATCGCTGAAGGTTAACACATACAATTTATATTTGCAAAATCATGGAGGTACATCCAATATTAGGACTAGTAAATATAAAATTTTCACCAGTAAAACTGAATCAGTAATTATACTGAATAAAATTAGATATTCAGCTAGTTCTATAAAAGGAACATATATTATTTTATGTTTCCATAAAATTAAATTATATTTTCAGAACTTACAGCCATCAATTTTTCTGTTACGTTTGCGTTCTATAGAACCATACACTAAACTTTTCATAGGATTCGCTCAAATTTTCAGATAAGATGAATAACAAAATTATATTCAAAATTTCAGCTAGCCAACAGTTTAAAGTAATATTATAACAATTGGAGCAACCCTGGTTTTGCTTTTATAGCAAGATTTTGTTGGTTGTCCATTTCATTAAAGTTTTTCCTAGGTTAAATCATTCTATGTGTCTGCATATTGTAGGCCGAATACAAAACCCTTCTGACATAAGCGTAGGTCTATTTACCCAATTTTTTAAACATTCTAAGTATGGAAACTTAAGAAGCTATGTTTTGTGGTCAACATTAGTTGTGCAATATTTTCTAAGAAATCTTTTAACGTTTGACTTGACTAACATGCAAGAGTCTCAGAGACCATCACCTAAGCTAAGAATCTGCCGAATTGCCCCCTTATCCGCGAAATTGACTTTTCATTCTAGGATATACTCACACAATTTTTCTGTAGAAAGAACAAAAATTCGGAGTATTTTCACTAATGCGTTGAATTCTTTATAATTCACAAAATATGAGCACACCAATCTGGAAATAAAGTTAAGTATGGTGCGACTTTTTATTGAAAAAACAATGCTGCGCCACTTTCCTGCCATTGCAAACTTTTATGCTCCTACCATTAAACTTTTTGACCGTCTTCTACAACAAGTTATAGAAGTGTCAATTAGATGTCTTATCTAAAGAATCAGCTTTATCCAATCCCATCTATTTTCAAAGAGGTTTGTGTATAGAAAAACATATTTGCTTAAACAAACAGAAGTTTCGAGTGTTGCCACTTGGTTCTGTCAGATATTTTTACTTGAAACCATTCGTCAGCAGACAAATTTCAACTGAATCTGTGGCAAATATTTGTAGTGTTCTAATAAGATGAAAGTACACTCTATATGAAAATGTTAATAATCACGCGCATTAAAGAAGGAAACAAAACTTACCTCTCCATTCTTTCTTAAAAAATCTAACAGAAGTGGTTTTTTAATACAGCGTGCAAAACCACACAAGAAAACATTGTAGGATTTGACGAATGCACGAGTAATCTTGACTTGTATGAAATGTAACGTTAAACTTTGTGTAACCAAACAAAAAAGTAAGGACTGTTACTTCACTTTTTGTGTTATTTCACACATTATTCTGCCAAAATATTTCTGTTCGATTTTTTAACAATTAATGAAGGTACGTTTTGTTACGTACCTCAATGTGCACGATTTCTAATATTTTATTTATTTTTTTACCTCTGTTCCCTACCACTCTCTCCATCACCCTTCCTTCGTCGCACAACGCTCGTGCGATCTGCATTCACATTACATCACTTCGTCCTTTGTGCCACCCAGACAATGTTTAATACATCGCTATAAGGGGGCACACAAAATAATGTGAACTAATCCTTTTCATGAACATTTAGTCCAAAAATCATGATCAGCTCTCAGAGATAAAAAAAATTTCAATATAATACGACGCATTCAAAAAAAAACTCTGAGTAACTGTCACTTCAGTATCTCGCCGAAAGGGTCAAAAACGCCCTAAGATACTGAGCTCATAAAAGCAGAACTACAGGTCCACGCTTCAATCAGTGTTCATTAAATGCTTCCATTTCTGGTAGATTGTTATATATACGCGGAGCGTCATTTGTTGCATCGTTCTTTAGACGATCCGTTCTGGCAAAAGGTATTGCGAACTGATCTGCATTCCTCGCATTATATGGGTTGATCTGTGGTACCTTAATTAATGGTGTTTTTTCCGATCCATTAGTTTTTAAATTTCTGTAGATAAACTTAGCTTTCTCCATAATAATAATTTGACTAAGGGTTAATGATTTTGCCAATTCGTAAACCAAACTAGTTTGAGTAAGCATTGGCAGCTTCAGAATGTTTTTATACGCTTTGGTCAGCAGCTTGGATATACTATTTAAAAGTTGCTTTGCTGATTGACTCCAAATAAGTACTCCATAATGTAATTTCGTCAGGGCAAACGTATTTACAACAAGTTTCTTGATGTGCATTGGAAAAGACACACATCTTCTTAACAATCCTATTCTTAGGGCTAGTTGGTTCCTTAAGCTATTTATGTGTGGCAACCAGGTCATACAATGGTCTGTGATAAGACCAAGATATTTCACATCTAGCACTCTTTGCAATTTTTTATCGTTAATATTTAGTTCAACATCTATGTCTTCTTTGTTTGTTTACTTGAAAACAATATATTTTTCTTTTTAGTGTTCGACACAAGTTTTTTTTCGATTAACCAATGATAGAATTTTCATAGATCTTCGTTGATAGTGTTCTCAATGGCAGTTTTGTCTCCTCCTGAATAAAGTAGAACTGTGTCATCAGCATAAAATTTGTGATATCTCGTCAGCCCACATGTATTTAGATTATTTGTGCATAGCAGGAACAAAGCTGGACCAAGTATTGAGCCTTGGAGAACTCCTGTTTTTGTAGGTGCTCGATCGCTCAGGATATTGTTGATTAAAGTTCTCTGCGATCTTCCCTCCAAGTAACTCTTAAACAACTGCTTAGGACTACCCTGAATACCGTTCGATTCAAGTTTACGAAGCAAGAGGTCATGATCAACTGTATCAAATGCTTTTTACAAATCCACAAAAAATTGCGATGACATAATCTTCTCTGTCAAGTCTTAGATTGATGGAACGTGTGACAGAATGTAGGGCATCCAAAGTAATCTTGTTGTCTTGAAAACCAAACTGATGTTGGCTTACGATAGAGTTTTCAACTATGAATGATGTCAATCGATTGTTTAGTATTTTTTCAAATATCTTACTAAATCACGTCAGCAGCGCAATCGGGCAATAGTTATTCGGGTCGAGATGATCACCGCCCTTAAATATAGGAACTATTTTTGCAAGTTTTTCTTCTTCCGGAAATGACCCATTCCTAATATGCACGTTTATAAAATTTACCATAAGCTTGCCTATGTACTCCTTTATTATACTAATCTCATTCATCGTGATGCTATAGGTACCTGGCGCCGTATTCTTTTTCAATCCATTGATTACATTTAAGACTTCCCTTTTTAGGGTTTTGTACTAAAATATGTCACAGCACTTTTTCTCCGAAACTATAAAGGCTACAGCCATGAAACTTTGTAGAAAGGTCAGAAGTGGTGACCTCTTGAAAGTTCAAGGGTAGAAAAATTTTTCAAAGGCGTTTAAGGGGGGTCTCCCCATATAAGGGGGTGACCCCTCAAAAAAAAATTTCACCATTGGTAGTTGGTAGTTGAAGTGTCATTGGAAAGGTCTCAATGAGATCTTTTCGAAACAAGTCTTAAAATTGTCTTATAAGTACCAAGGGGGGCAGGGGAAGGGGAAATGTACGAACTTTTCGCGTACCCCCCCCCCCCCCCCCCCTCGCGATTGGACACCTTCCATCCGAAAAATCTGAAAAAAATCATGAATGTAGGCCTTAACGAGTACAACAACAAAAAATACATGAGAAGTCGAAATTCACTCAACTTTGTTAGTAATAGTATGATTTATCGATTTTGTGTTTTCTTGAATAAAATCTAAACGGTACCCTTAAACTCAATAAAAGAGATGACTATTTATAAGATTGATCTTTTCGGAAAGTTTCATAAAGATCGAATTATATTTACCGAAGTTATAGCGATTTGAATTTTCGTATATTACTATGGAGCAATATGCCCTGTATTACTATGGAAACTTATTGCTATGGAGCCATATGCGCTTTTGACCGACTTAGACACTACAGCTTTGCTAGGATTTGCATGAAAATGTCAGGAATGAGAGGTATCATGAAGATGAGTACATACAATTGAAACAAGTCGAAGAAGCAGGAGAGAGCTCCTAGCAGAAGGGCTTTGTAACCATTCTAGGATTCGAAAAAATAGGCCATGAAGCGATGATTACAGTACAGAGGAGTGGCCCCTGAAAAAAATTTCATGAAAGGTAGCCGATATGAGTAGCAACTGAAGGTTCTCTATGAGAGCTTTTCAAAACAGTTCTTGAACTGAAAGTTTTTGTTTCAGTGGGGGCACAGGGGGGGAAATACATGAAAAATGTGTTTCCTCCCTCGCGAATGGACACCAGTGATCTAAAAAATCTGAAAAAAATATCAAAGGAGATATTTATGGGTATAACTATAACAAATACCTCAGAAGTCAAAATTCGATCAACTTTGTTAATAATAGTATGATCCTCGAATTTCACATTTTCTCCAATTAAATCGTCTTTGACATGTTTCTTGATTTTATTCGTTGCTGGTTACTGCATTTTGTAAGTTGAGTACAAAACCCTTCTGACATGAGCATAGGTCTGTCTACCCAACTTGTATTTATTTGATGAATGTGAAGGATAGAAATTATTGAGATATTTGTAGTATTTAAATTGCTTGCTGAACTGGCAACGATTTCTTTAGTAATTCTTCCACCAATTGTTGAAAAAAGGTTATTTCATGAGTTCGCCACGTCACGTGGACACGATGCATTACAGGGCCCATCAGGATTCAGTGGAAAGTTTTGTGATATACCCTGGGTTGAAGAGTTATCCTTTACCTCATTTATTATTTTTCATATTTCATGGGTGCTGTCAACCGCTATTTCCATTCTTCTTGAGAAATATGAGGACTTAGCCTCTTTCAACAGTCGTTTCGATTCTTTTTTTGCTTGCATATATACAAACATGAAAGCCTGGTTTCCATTGTTCTTCCTGTAGTCCATGTATGCCTTCCTTTTTTTAATACTTGCATCAATTACTTTTTTCATTATCCAAATCCGTTATCGACACCAGATTTTTTTCTCAATTGTAGAGCTTTGCTTAGCAGATATGATGATATTTTTGAGTTAAATAATACTATTTGGTTTCCGCTTTTTCAGTAATTCTCGTGTTTGATTTCCAATATCCGAACGTTTTGTAGGTCGGCTTCTATTTCTTCAGGGTTTGGTCTTGAATAGCTATTTTTAACACACGGTGACCAAGCTCCGGCCAGTTCTCAAATACGTATATCATGCTTTCCGCGACTTTTAAATCATTGGTTACTATATGATCCAAACAGGTATTTGACACTGGGCGAGTAACTCTGTGGCTATTCATGATTATCACTCCATTCGTTTCTAGTGTATCCTTATAAACCCTTGATTCTGGTGACTCAATTAGTACACCAATGTTTATGTCCACTACTGTGATTAAATTTTTACCAGCAGAGAATCATGTGTCTAGTGTTGTGCAAAAATCTTGCGCATTCATACAATTGGGGTTGTATAACGTCCCAAATTTGATTTTTTTACCTACATGGCGTACTTCAATTATTATAGCGATATATTTATCAGGCGTCACTTTCTCGGTAACAAAATCGATTGTATTTTTTACATATATTGCTGTACCTTCATCTCTTCCAGGTCTGCTTCTTCTGGGTAAATCCAGAATTCATTGAGAATAATCAAATCTATGTCAGGATTTTGCTGCCTGTAAATCTGAATATCATTTAACTTGTGTCTTAAGCTTCTTATGTTAGCATACATGAGTGTTAAATTTGTTCCACTTGATTGATTTGAAAGATTAGCTTTCATCGCAGTTGTAGTGGGTGCTCCTCCTGGCGATCAATATTCTGCGTTGAAGCTCCAAACTCCCTACCGAGTCAGCTCTGTGAGTATGATCAGCATTATTCTTGTTACCAATACAGTTGGAGCACTTCTCTCTCGTGCTTTGCAGTCCTTTAGGTCATTTGTTCCTCCACATTTTACACATATTCGCTCCCCTTCACATTTTGATGTTTTGTGATTGAATTCTTGACATTTTTAATACCTCGTCACGTTAAAGTCTTCCTTCACAAAATATAATCCATAATCTATATCAACGTAGATATTTTCAAGCCTTTTATACATGCTCGCATTTACCTGGATGATGTGCAACCACCTTCCATTTTTTGTCCACCTAGCATGTACGAGTTCCATAGAATCTCACTCCTCTAAACTGGGATTTAATGATTGAATCATATTTCTTGATTCCTCATTTGAATACTGATTTTCTAGACCATTGATGACAAGTCTAGGCTGTCGCAATCTAGTCTCAGCAATATCATACTCATCTTTCATTGCATATTACACTTTGATGGCCTGATCTTCTACTTAAAATTAATCAGTGTTTTTTTCTCTGGAAGAGTGATTTCTAGACTTAATTATAATCCCTTTTTGCGATATTGTATTTGATTGATACTCTGATGGAGGAGAAGTCGAATTTTTAATATTTTCGACATATGAAGGCTTGTTCGCAGACGTAGATTTATCTATTATTAAGCTTGCATTTGAGTTCATTCCTTCAATCTTACTTTACAAATTAATCATGTGTTGGAAGAGTTGTTCTTCTTTAGACTTTTAGTCCTGAGTTCTACATCCGGCACACATCCAAATCACATCTTCAGTTATATCCATTATAGTCCGGTATCTCTCTTCCAACATTTTGATGCAGAAGCAGAAGCTATGACATCCCATAGCCAAATGGATATTCTCCACGCGTTTTCTACACTTTCCACACTAATCCTTGGCTGGTTTAGTAGCCATTATAGTTTACCCTTTTTAAATTTTTTATTCAATCTATTATTTTATTCTTATTACCTGTTTTTATTATTTACTATTTATAAATTTTTAGATTATCCTCGATTTCCAGTATTTTTCTATCTTATATTTTTAGTTAACCTTAGCTATTTGTTATTTTCTATAATTAATGAAAAAGAGTAGAAATCCGCACTTGCAAAAAAAAATTTTAAATTGAAAAATATAAATATAAATTTAAAATTTAATTCAGAATTATTTACAATAAATTTATCTACACAGGAATCCCACTCCGAAACCAAAGCAAGAATTCGCGGAACCATTAGTTTTTCCTTCGCCTAAGTAAAATTGAATAAACGAAAATTACTGTCTTTAAAAATCGCTACTTATCTTTAATTTGAATGAGCGAAACTAGAATCACCTCTATTGTTCTAAACAGCTTAATCTACAAGAAAAAGACAGAGAATCTTAAGAGCTGACACTTTTGACACTTATCAACTTTGTTAAAAATGGAACGATTTGCTAATTTTACCGAATAGAATTAGACATGTACCCTTGAAACCAATGAAACTTCACAATACGGTAAATAATGTTGTTACGCCCTGATATTTTCAAAAGAATGAAATATATCAACATAGTTACCAAAATTTTAATTTTCTAGCATTAAAGCAATAACGATAAGAGTACTATATGCTCTTCCCATCGACTCCAATAGTACGGTTTGGGGAAAATTTTGCAAAAATTTCAGATGGAATGCATATCATGAATATCTTTGGGGAATTATTCAAGCAGAAATATCAAGCATACGAAGAGAAAATATTGTCTACATTGAGTAGGTATAATATGAGAAAATTTGTTTTACTTTTCCTCAATTTATGTATGTAATATTCGGTGTATTTGTCAATGAACTGTTTATCAAGTATACTCATGAATGAATTATAGTAAATGTCTGCATTTCATAGGTTACAAACAAAACCCTTCCGATAGGGGCATACTCCTACTCAGCTCATTTTATATTGTTCAAGACATTGACCTTTTAAAATATGGATGGATGATGGAAAATCATCTTTTAATTTAATAAATTTCTTCACCATTCTAATAATTATAAAATAAGCAAAAGCTTCCACTATTTTATTTGAAATTAATCTTCGAATTTTGCAAACCACTACTTTATCACAGTAAGTTCTTTTAAGTACTCTCCACTAAAGACTGTATAAATTTAGCAGCCAAAAGTATCTGCAAACGATCCACACTGGTCTGTGCATCAATTCAAAAACAATAAATTTGGCGAGCGTATTAACTACATCGCTGAATCTCATTACCTTTTCCAAAAACCAGTGCTTCCGTTAAGTTGAAAAGAGAATCCTAGGGCAGATAATGTATACAGTAATTATGTAATATATTCCCCGGAATTATACGGTCAACATATTTAAATTGGAGGCAAGCCAATTATATTTTGCTGCATTGTAACACAGAAATTAATGGTACGAGCTCCAGAATCACGTCCTCGAGCTCATTAGTATGGCCACAATGCTTTCGTTACGTATACTGATGTGTAACAATGTATATGGAAGTGTAATGATCAGCGGTTCCGTGTCGCTGTGATAAGTTCTTGCGACATATTAGAAATGTTCTCATAATAGTCGTAAAATCTTAATGAGATAAGAGCTCCGAGAAGGGTCCCTTCCTTATTCATTCATTCATTCTGAATCCCACATGTGCGGAATGTATTTGGATGGAGTAAGATGGGATTCCAAAAAGGTTAGCGCCATAGAATGTTCCCATTCATCAGTCGACAGGGATGATTGAGTCGAATGAGTTTTATGGCAGTCTAGTATTTCGAAGCTGATAAGGGTCGCAACTTAAATTAAAATTAATTGACATCATGATAGCACGGTGATTGGTGAATCATTTTCTCCAAGTTTCCTCTAGGAGGTACTTGTGTTAGCAACACAATTTTTATTGTATCACCTGTTCTTGCCACTTAGTAATTAATGATAACCATCGTGCATATAGTTTGAAAGGAACATTCTCCAACAAGCTTTTTCTCGTCCTCGTAAATTATCACTCTGATGTTCTATTCAAATTCCCAAATTAAAAAAGGTCGAAAAAGTTTTATCTAACTTTTTACAATTTTTCATAGAAGTGAAGATAATAAAGACGAAACATTAATATTTTAGTTTCTTCGATTGAACTTTATTATGTATGTTTTAAATAAAGGCAAGAGAAAAATATATTATAAAGCTTACTTGCGCAACAACAGTACCAGAGCATACTCGTATCTACTAAATAGCAGCTGGAATTAGAAGAAATTTTATTTCTTACCCTTACTCATAGAGTAGAGAGAATTGGACTAAAAGTGCATATGTAGGATAAACAAAAACTTGAATTTGCAAGCAATTGAACCAAAACACGGTAAACTATAATCCATCTTTTACACGTTTATTTACCTCTCTTTTCATTTTGACAGCTTCTCCATTGCAGGTGCTAAGAGAAGAAGAAGTAGTAGAAAAATACTAATATTTACTTGTCAAGTAGTTTTGTTGATACTTAAATGTACTTCAATGGCAAAAAAAACATTAAAAGTTCAGATTGCAATCAATCTGTCGAATATTAGTTTTTTTAACGTAATCAAATGTTTTAGAGGGTAAATTTTCCTTCTTCATGCTTAAATATTAATTTAAACACCACCCCAGGTATGTTACTTAAAAAACCAATTTCATAATACTAATACTTTTTAGTATATAGTATATGAAAAATGAACGTCAGTCAATGAATCAGTTCGTTCCCTTTTTACCCAAGTGAACACGCTGGAGGTCACAATTTTACTTCGATTTGCATCAAATTTTCAGGAAACGTAAAATCTCGGCAAAGTTTATTATGCAGCTAAATTTGCTAAACAAAAACTATACGGCTACCGTGCATGATTTCTACTTTGACTATATTTAGGGTCCCATTTTGACAGGATTTGGCACACTTATTGAATCATATCATAAAGCTCACATTAAAAGATTCAAAATTAAACCATCTGAAATGAAATTGGGGCTATTCTAAGGTATGTAGCTTGATATGTTGGGTAATTTGGTCAAATTGATATTTTGAGAACACCTGAATAGCTAAGTAGATACATGAATGGTTTTTGAAGAAGCAGAAGTGCTAATTTTTTTTTCAATTTATACTATATTTCATATCAAAATAAGAATGAGAAAAATGCTGAACTAGCGCCCGTTTTAATAAACGATTTTTGATATTTTAGGGCAGCTTTTTTTCTTAACAGATTTAAACTAAATTGAACTTTCTCTTGCCTTATGTATAATTTCACTGTGAGAAAAAGGTATCAACCATATCATAAATAAGGAAATCAAAGCATTAATTTTTAGGGTTCTATACATCCCAAAACAAAATAGAAAACTAAATTGCCCATGTTCAATTGTGAGTTCTGTGTCAAGTGCTGCAACATCATTCACATAGCCGATTAAGCGTGACACATCTGGTAGCTCTAGCTTGAGGAGCCCATCATACGGGATGTTTCACAAGTTTAGGTCAAGGATGGAGCCCTAAGTAATACTCAATGTAATTTACATCTTCTTTTGATCGCCTTTTATGTCAAAATGTAGGCTATAGTCTTTTACGTGGGCCCTAAAAATTGTATTGGATAATTTGGTGCTTGGAAAAGATTATCTTGAATATCTTTTCATCTAGGAAAGTTGAAAGCATTTCTGATATCAAGAGTGACTAGTAGGGTGACCCGTTGATTGGGACCTCTATATGCTGAACTGAGCTCGAAACTACCTCGACAGCCTTGATAATTGAGTGACCTGTTCTAAAGCCAGATTGCCGTGGAGATCGTTTCTTACAGCATAAATCGCGTCAACGAGTTTTCATCTGATATAGTTTTAAGCACATTTCCGGCCGCGCTTAGCATGCATAACAGTCGATACGTAGACGATGACTTGAGATTCACATTAGCCTTGCTAATCAGCACAAGTCTTGCTACCGTGTTGAACGTACCAAGCAGTAAGACAGGATAACAGTGATAGACTTATTTATTAATCAGAATCTAACTTTATATCAACTTCAAAGTCTAACTTTATATCAACTTTCCAACTAGTGGTGGTTCCAGGAGAGAATGAGAGTTGAGTCTAAAATTATTGATTGCAAATATTTAAATTTTTGCTGCATCCAAGAAAAAGATTGGATAATGGACAACGTTTTTAAAGCCTATACAAGACTACTGAACCTTGCTAAGACCAAAGTGGCTAGGTATATATGGTGGACAAACCCTTCAATGCTTTCGATTGAAAAGCTTCAACCTAGATACGTAGAAATGAGTTGGTGAATGATGCGCAAACCTTATACCGCTTAGTACTGCAAATTGTTTTGATGATAGGCTGGATAGTTTGCAAAGTCTCTCAAGCTTAATGCAAAATGATGTTGAACTTAGTAAAATCGGGGCGATGGTAGGTAAGCCCTAAAGGATTATAAATATAATTGTTTTTAATTTTGGTAAGTCGCAAAGGATGAGGTGGATAATTGGCAAAGTCTCCAAAACTAAAATTGTTTTCAATTTAATGAGATCAATGTTTGTGGATAGTGGGCAGATTCTCTAACGCTTGCGATGATAAATTGTTTTGAACTTAGTCAGGTCTATAGTATCAGTGGATGCAGGACAAACGTTATAAAGCTTAAAATTAATTGTTTAGTTTATTGTGAAAATCAAATTTATTCATAACGTGATCCATATACCATGTATTCAAAAAAAGGTAAAAAGATGAGATATGGCCGTAATCCTAAATATTCTCTCTAGCCCATCATTTATTATACTGACGGGTGGCTTGATTAGTTCATTTACTCGTATAAAAACAGTGTTCGAAACTTAATTGTTTTGCAGACAATTTGCACTGACAATCATTGTTGAGGCTCTTCAAATGGTATTTTACGAAGACTTACATATTTTGCATCCAATTTGTCAATTTGTCCATTCATCCGTCCATCTGCACCTTTTCTCCAGCAGGTTTTCTCAGAAAGTCTAGAAATCACAAAATTTTGTGGAAGGAGTGTCTCAAAAGTTTGGATCTTAAAAAAATGGTATTGAAGGTAGTCGAATTAAGTGAGAAGTCTTGATTAAAACTTTCAGAATCTGAAATTTAAACGCCAATTTATAAATCAAAGGTCCAGAGTGGAAGCAGAATGTCCTCCTATGTCGCGATTAGATAGCTTTGAGCCAAAATATATGAAAAATTACGGAGCTAGATCTTTATGAGCGCAAGGACAATAAATACCTCAGAAATATAAATTCACTCGACTTTGCTAGTAAGGTATGATTAGTGAATTTTATGTTTTGTTTCATGAAAGCTAAATAGTACCATTTAAGTTCTTCAAATTTTGCAATTATATAGATTAACATAGACCTTTGTGTGCGTAAAATTTTATTTAGGTGAGATCATAATGAAGTCCAATATACTCGTATACATTTCAATTTTATGAAAATTCAGCAAAAACAACGTATGTTGGTGGTTAAATTATATTGTATTTCGAATTGACCTAGATACTACAAATTTCTTCAGACTTTCATGAAAACTGCAAGAATAGTAGTAGAAGAAGTTTATGTGAACGCATTGTCCTTTAGTTTTGCAAGTAAGCAATCAATATGAATGAGTGGTAAGCGAATGAGCGATGGGAAGTAATAAACATTAATTGAAAGTTGGAAACAATTTGTATGCAATGGACCGAGTCTATATATAAAACCGAAAAGATCAAATGAAGGTTGTCTATGGTGTAATTTGAAATGAAGATACTCACTAAAAAAAGGTCTGAGTATTTCTAATAATGGAAGGTGCAGAAATATATGTTTTTCTCTATTATGGCTAGAGCAATATATAGTAAATTATGTGTTCTGTCATACTTTGTCTAAGAAAATTAAAACAACGCTACATAGCTAAAGTATAAAGAGGATAAGGAAGTTAAAATACAATTAATGACCAACAAGAAGGGTAAAACGCTTTATTTAATCTTGCAGGATACCAGATGTAGGATCAAAGGATTGACCGTAGTGTTAAGTCCACATATCCGTCACTGATATATTTTTCCCAGTGAATATAAAATCACTGATAGAACCTTACTGAAAGCAAAGAAAATCAATCTTTTTCTTCGCTGCACTACAACCCCTCTCGGACCTTCGTTTAATGCAACAAGCGCCTCTAACTGTTTCAGTCTATGACCACGTTCTTCAATTTCGAAACCAAACAGCGATGAACTGTCTTCATTGAACGAGTCAAACCAGCGCTTCTTTGGTTTCCCCACTTGTCTCCGCACTTCAGTTCTCCGAACGAATACCTTTTTGGGTATCCGTTGTTTGTCCATACGACACATGTGTCCAGCTTATTGCAGCTTTCGCAGTCTTACAATCGTTGAGATCTCCGGCTCGTCCAAAATTTCATACATGAGCTCATAGATGTATTGAATTTACCATTGGTTCCCGTCTCTCAACATTCATTCCAATTATTCGCCTCAGTACCGATCGCTCAAAGGCGTTCAATATGCTATTTTTGCGGATGCTTGGGTTGGGATCCATGTTTCACATCCATAGCATAATACAGCCCTTATCACAGATTTGTATACTATGAGCTTTTTTTCCCTGTGTATACAGCTGATCTTCAAGATCGTCAAAACTGAATTTAATATTTTATCTGCGAGCTATATTTTTTAGTGTATTCAATCTCTTTCATTACTGGTTCTCGTTATTTTGGCACCTAAGGACACAAATTTCGCCCAAATTTTCAATATTGTATTCGTCAAGTGTGATATGTTGGGCATTTGAGATATTTTTCCTTAACTTCGTCACTTGCTTCGTTTTAATCCGATTAATTTGAAGTCCTACTAGATTTTCTTCGATATCGAATTTCGGTAAGAGTTCTTTGGCAGTTGTTAACTACTGTAATAAAAGATTTATGTCGTCTGCATAGACTAGCACTTGGCTTAACTTGTATAGCTATGTGCTTCGTGTAGCAACAGGTAGCATCCTTATGACAATGGAGTCAGCCCATGTCCCAGCTTTGGTACAATATTTGTGTCAAAGCCGTCAGTGAGCGTCAGTGAACATCGGAGTTTGTTGACGTCATTGTTATTTTGTAGGATGGTTAATTTGGCTGAGATATCAAATCAAAGCATTATTTGGTAGAGTGCGTTACCAACAATACTGTCGTATGCTTGCTTAAGTTCAAAGTTGGTGTTCCACTATGTCAAACTTGAAATCCCAGCCTTCTTCAAGTACCTGTTTGGCAGTAAACAATTAGTCTATCGTTGGTCTACTTGCTCGAAAACCACCCTGATACTCCTCAATAATACTGTCGGCGTGTGACCCGATTTTATTTTCTACAATAATTATATTTCCTGTCCACAAAAAAGGTGATATTCTACAGTTTAAAAAGTATAGAGGCATATCACTACTTTGAACGGTGTACAAAATATTTCCAAAAGTCTTAAACAATCAAATCAGCTCATACGCCAACAGTATCCTTGGAGATTATCAAGTTGGTTTTACAGCAGGTAGATTGACGATAGACCTATTGTTCACTGCCAAGGAGTTACTTGAAAAATACTGGGAGTTCAAGATAGACGTACTCCTAATTTTTGTTGACTTTAAGAAAGTACGCGATAGCATTGTTCGTAGCGTATTGTACCAAATAATGCTTTGCGTTGGTATCCTAGCCAAATAAGTCCGTCTTATTAAAATGACAATGATGGCGACAACCTCCCAAGACTACATCAAAATCCGACTTACCGATGCCTTTGACACAAATATTGGACTAATGCAGTTAGATGGCCTGGCCCCATTGCTATTCAATTTAGCTCCAGAATATGTCATCCGAAAGCTACCTTTCGATACAAGAGGCAAGTTACTATACAAGTTAAGTCAAGTGATAACCTATGCGGACAACATTAATATTTTGATGCGGTCATCCACAACTGCCAAATAACTTTTCCTGAAACTCAACAGCGAAGCAAAACTGGTAGGGCTAAAAATCAATGAGAATAAATGAAAGCTTATAACCCAGTTGAGGAAAAATACCTTGAATATACAAAATATCACACTTGGCAAATACAATATCAAAGTATGGGCAAATTTATATATTCAGGCGCCAAAATAATGAGAACCAGTAATGAAAGAGACGAAATACGCCGAGGCATACAGCTCGCGAATAAAATGTTTTTTTTCAGTTTTGACGATCTTCAAGAACAGCTGCGTGCAAAATAAAACAAAGTTCTAAGTATACAAATTCGTGATAAGATCTGTCATGGTATAGACGTGAAACATGGACCCTAACCCAAGCATCCGTGAACATATTGAACGCCTTTGAGCGACGGGTCCTGAGGCGGATAGTTGGAGCAAGGCTGGACGGGGACCAATGGCAAATGCGATGCAACCATGGGCTGTACGAAGTTTTTGACGAGCTGGAAGTCTCAACCATTGCAAGGCTACGGGAGCTTCAATTGGCTGGCCACGTGAATCGTCTGGAAGAACAACGGATACCCAAAAAGGTATTCGTTAGGTGAAATGAAAGGCGGCGACCAGTGGGGAAACCGAGGAAACGCTGGTCTGACTTGGTCTACGTAGACAGTTCATTGCTCCTCGGATTACAAAATTAGAAGACGTGGTCAGTGGACAGAGACAGTGGAGGTGGTATTTACAGGAACCAAAAGCCTGAAATATTGGAAGCCAGAAGAAGAAGATGCAAGTTCCTAAGCTTTCAGAAGAAGAAGGTATGATCTACAAAATTTTAAAATGTAGCAATTATGTGTAAGGTATCACATGTAAATGACTTGTTTATGTTTATCTGTGATAGTGGCAGTAAGTTGGTTAGGGTCAATTTCCTTTAAAGAAACTATACTGCTCAATGTGTAATGAGAAGGGGGTAAGACGTTCTATTCTGTTGTATACTACTCAGTCAGTAATTATAATGAAACAAAAAAGAGCGATACAGGTCTCTAATTTGAAACAAAATTAGTTTCTCTAGCATTAAAAGTAGGAAAACCAAAAGGTTTATTTTTCATCATGGGATATGGTGGCATTGACAAAACCGAGAATATGTTAATATTATGAATCATTTATACGCTTCGGTGTCACAAGGTGTTGAGCAAGGTCACAGTTCAGCCATCTTCACTATTCTGCTACGAGTCTTTTATACCCGTTGGTGTCACTAGGCATTGAGCCGAGGGCACAGTTCACTCATCTTCAGTTTTTTACTACGAGTTTTTTTATATGCGTCGGTGTCACTAGGCATTGAGCCAGGGACACAGTCCAGTCTTGTCCAGCATTTTGCTTTGAGTCTTTTATACGCGTCGGTGTCTTTAGGCATTGAGCCGAGGACACAGTGATTAGTAAGTTCCAGTGTGATCCTGCGTCGCGGATTTTTCTACGTGGCAGTGTCACCAGGCATTGAGCCGAGGACACGTAACCGCTTCTGAGGGCTAGTAGAAACACAATTGAAATTACATTGTAATAAATTGTATTACATTATAGAATCGTTGCGCACAATTGTTGTTTGATTCCGAAAGGTGAAGGTTAAAGGCCTTGGTCGTGTAGGGGAAGTGGAGTTCAGGGTACCACTGGAGGAGGCCAGGGGTACACCGAGAACAGGTTATAACATCACTATGAAGAAGGCAAGGATTTGGTAAAGATAGGTGGAATGTCAATTGGCTTATGTTAGCATCAAAATTATACATTTTTAAGGGTTTTGTACTAAAATACAAAACCCTATTGCAATCACGAACTGTGTCCGTCTGTCCGTCTGTATGTCACAGCACTTTTTCTCCGAAACTATAGAGATTACAGCCATGAAACTTTGTGGAAAGGTCAGAAGTGGTGACCTCTTGAAAGTTCAAGGGTGAAAAAATTTTTCAAAGCGGTTTAAGGGAGGTCTCCCCATATAGGGAGTTGACCCTTCAAAAAACAATTTTCACCATTGGTAGTCGAATAGGGTGTCATTGGAAAGGTCTCAATGAGATCTTTTCAAAACAGGTCTTAAAATTGCCTTATGAGTACCGAGGGGGCAGGGGAAGGGGAAATATACGAACTTTTCGCGTAACCCACCCCCTCGCGATTGGACACCTTCCATCTGAAAAATTTGAAAAAAATCATGAATGTAGGCCTTAATGAGTACAACAACAACAAATACATGAGAAGTCGAAATTCACTCAACTTTGTTAGTAATAGTATGATTTATCGATTTTATGTTTTCTTGAATAAAATCTAGAGGGTACCCTTAAATTCAATAAAATTTAGCAAACAGATGACTATTTATAAGATTGATCTTTCCAGAAAGTTTCATAAAGCTAACGAAGCTATAGCGTTTTGAATTTTCCTGTATTACTATGGAACAATGTGCCCTGTATTACTATGGAAACATATTGCTATGGAGCCATATGCGCTTTTTACCGACTTAAACACTACAGCTTTGCTAGGATTTGCATGAAAATTTCAGGAATGATAGATATCATGAGGATGACTACATACAATTGAAACAAGTCGAAGAGGCAGGAGAGAGCTCCTAGCAAAAGGGCTTTGTAGCCATTCTAGGATTCGAAAAAATAGGCCATGAATCGATGCTTACAGTACAGAGGAGCGGCCCCTGAAAAAAATTTCATGAAAGGTAGCCGATATGAGTATCAAATGAAAGTTCTCTATGAGAGCTTTTCAAAACAGTTCTTAAACTGACAGCTTTTGCTTAAGGGGGGCACAGAGGGGGGGGGGGGGAAATACATGAAAAATGTGTTTTCTCCCTCGCGAATGGACACCCGTGATCTAAAAAAATCTGAAAAAATTATCAAGCGAGATATTTATGGGCATAACTTTAACAAATACCTTAGAATTAAAAAATTCTTTCAACTTAGTTAATAATAGTATGATCCTCGAACATGATGTGTTTCTTAATTTTATTCGTTGCTGGTTACTGCATTTTGTAAGTTGAGTACAAAACCCTTCTGACATGAGCATAGGTCTGTCTACCCAACTTGTTAACTCTGCTGCCAACATATTCATATGGAAAAAGTATCATATGAATGAGGTTTCTGCGCATGTAAATTACAAAAGAGATTATAAGTTGAAATTGCGAATAAGAAAAAAAACTAAAGATCATAAAATCTTCCTAAAAAAATAGGAAAACGATTATTGTAGCACTTGTGAAAAGGCAAAGCTTAAAAGTTTTTAAAATAACAGATATATGATTGAAAATTCTAAGACAGATACACATTTAAACAATTTTCTATGTGCCCATTGTTTCCTTTTTAAGCAACAAGGATAGCTTTTATTCTTACTTTTTCCGTATTCAAAAATCGTTCGGTGTCCCTTTCTGTCAAGTAAGTGATGTCCATGCGTTGTGCCCACTAGTTTTCTGGTGTCAGCTTACTTCTGATGTCAGCGTACTCCTGGTGTCAACTCCCTTCTGATGGTCTCTTTCATAGCATTGTTGGTGTCTTCAGGCCTTATGTTTCTCTTGATATCCCTCACACTTTTGACTAGCATCAGTCATCTTGGGGTTTTATGAGCAATCCCTGTTCCCGGGATCTTTATCGTGGCTTTTTTTTCTTGTTTCGCTTCAGGTCTTTTTCTTGCTAGGCGTTTGTATGAAGTTTAAATTTGGTACGTTTATGTTTTTTGTAGTTTTCCTCCCTTCCTTTCTTCTTTGGGTACATAACTGTTTCTTTGGCTCCGTTTTCTGTCCGTCTTTGCTGTTATTGTATTTACCATCATTTTTGACGTCATCGGTAAATTTTTCAATGTGCTGTTAACACTGTGGCCGTCATAGTTGGGTGCGTACGTCGTTGTTATATTTTTACTAATTTTTGGGGGGTTTTTTTTATCAATTTTATTTATATTTTTTATTTCAAATTGCTCCGGTTTGATTGGGTCTTTCTCGGAGCCACTATCTTCATTCATGTGCGTAGTTACCTTTTAGTCCCATAGTGATCTTTACAGAGCAAGGAGGCCATTTGAGGGTTGACACAGGCTCTTATAGGGGCAAATTCTCAGGGCTAGACCAGCGTTTATCGAGAGTCCATTTCAACCGAACTTTAACTACTTTAAGGCCTGCCAAGATTTTACTCGAACGAAGACAGTATCATAGTTGAATTGGAGCTATTCACGCACGAGTGTCACCTTAACGCTACCATGCAAAGCAAAAAGGTCTAAACCATTATTTTTGCCAGCCCAAAGCATCAATTCCAATTCGTTGGCCAAAGTGTATTTCAGATTTAGTCAGGGTCATTACCTGTTATCCCAGGAGGAATCTCAAGGTGTCCTTCATATCCACGAGTCCATAGGGGTGTCACTCCCCAAAGAATGCTAGCCTCAAAGAGTACTCCTATCGATCGGCAATCCCCCTGCAGGGAAAGTACAGACTGTTAACTGTTAATAAAAGCGTACATTTTAAACCTAAAAAAACTTTACAGTACATTCAACGATGAAAAATATCTTCGAAGTCGGAATTCAAACAAACAATAAAGCTCCAAATATACAAATTTGTGATAAGACCTCTGCTATGCTATGGGTGTGGAACATGGATCCTAACCTAAGCATCCGCAAACATATTGAACACTTTCGAAAGACGGGTCCTGAGGCAAATAATCAGAGGGAAGCTTGACGAGGATCAATAGCGAATTCGTTACAACCATGAGCTGGAGGTCTCAACGATTGTAAGACTTCGGATGCCAGAATGGGCCCGCCACATGTATCGTATGGACGAACAACGGATATATTTATTGGGAAAATTGAAGGGCGGAGACCAGTGGGGAAACCGAGGAAACGCTGATCTTATTCGTTCGACGAAGACAGCTCATTGCTGCTCGGACTTGGAAATCGGATGACGCTGTCAATTGACCGAGACAGTTGGAGGCACTTGTTATAAAAAGGGAACGCGCGATGAAGAAGAAGAAAAAGAAGAAGTGGAAATTAAAACATTTTTGTTAACAATAATAGTTGAATTTATAAATACAACTTTTTTCTAAGTAAATTTACATATATACTCCTAAATTCATTGAAACTTTAGATTTGAGTAGTCCTGTAAAAGGTTCTTACGATTGGTAGGCCTCAATAAAATTAAATCATATTTACGGAGGTTATAGCCGTTTAAATTTTTTCCTGTCACAGGAAAAATAATCCACGAATTTTCTACCATTCAATCCAGACACCATATAGTTGATTGGATCTTCATCAAATTTTTAGGTAAAATAATGATAAAAACATCTTTAAGATTTCATTAAGAAAATTAATTTTTGCAATATTATGAGAAAATGGTAGAAAGCAAGTATGTACTTCTGGTAGATATTGTTACCATATTCTTAATTTTATTGATGATAGGAGTCTACATATCACAGGTTGACTTAAAGCTCCTTTTGGCATGAGGGTAGTTCTGTCTGCATAAATTATTGTGGAGAAGAGAACACTTGAATATATAACCAAAAATTTGCCTGTACTTTCAATAACTGAAACAAGTTGGGTAGACAAAGCTACGCTCATGTCAGAAGGGTTTTGTACTCAAACTACGATATGCAGACATCAATAGTGAATAAACTCAAGAAAAACTTCAACGACATCTACAGTACTTACATACTCCCTTTGAAAAAAACCCATTGTTTCACTATTTTAACCTGCTGCAGTTTTGTCGCAATATCACTAACAACCATTACCTGAATGAAATCTTAAAAGTATTTTCAATTAATCATTTTATCTGGAAATCAGAAGACCCCATTAAAAGTGTGCTGCCTAGTTCGATTGAAAGCCTGATTGCTAGAAAAACCGTTATTGTTTTTGTTGTACTCGGACAGCTTTCAAATCGCTATTACATCGATAAATGCGATTTAACTTTATTGAAACTTCCAGACTATAAAAACCTTTCAATGAACTACCTTAATTTAAATTTAAAGGTATCCGTATGGCCACAGGGACAAATGCTATATTTACAAATTCTACAATTTCAACTTCTAAGGCATTTGTTATTGTTGTACTCATAAAAACCTACCACCATGAATTTTTCACCATCAAAATGTATGCTTTCACCAAGCGTTAATAGTTCATACTTTCAATGCTGAAGTTGAGGAGAAATAACTTAAATTTGATCAATATTCTTGTTTAAAATTGCCGCCAACCAATATCATTCGATGAACTCATTCTAAAAGATGTACATGAAAATTTCCATGCAAATCCTAACAAGCTCGTAGCGTTTAAGTCGATTGGAAACATACAAGTATATTGCCAAATAGCCACGCATTGTTGATGTTATAATACCAAAAAATTAAACCACCATATCTTCGTTAAATACTATTCGATACTTCTGAAATTCGCACAGTTTTTTAGCCTTATATATGGTCCTACAGAATTCAATCAGATATAAGGGTACCCTTACGATTTTATAGAAGAAAATGTAAAACTGATAAATAATACTATTGCTAACAAAGTTTAGCGAACTTCAACTTCTTAGGTATTTGTCGTTGTTGTACGCATATAGAACTACCTCCATGATTTTTTTCAGATTTTTCAGTCCGCAGGTAGAAAGAAAAAACACAATTTATTCGTGTTCAGCCACTTCCCTTGCCCTACCACGTTACCGATATTACAGTTTTAGAAACAGATGTTAAAATATCTCTTCAAGACCTTTCATTCGATACTCGACTCGATTATTTTAGGTGAAAAAAATGTTTAAGCGTTCACATGCTTGATAGGGAGGACCTACTGTAAAACACTTTGAAATTTTTTTTTTGACTACGAAACTTTCATTCACCAGAAACGTCTGAGCTGTTCACAAAATTTGATGACTTTAGCTTCTATAGTTCTTGAGAAACGTTGCTGTGATGCACTGACGGACGGACGTACGGCTAGATACCGATATTAATAGAGTAGAGTAAAAAATAATTTAAAAATCCTTAAAAAGTAAGAAAAATATATAGTGACTTTTTCAACCGAAACTAAAGGAACATACAGGCTACAAAAAATTTACATATTTAGTTCATTATAAATATGGGAGGAAAAACTGTTTTGAACTTGAAATTTGCTCAATTTTCTAGGGTTTGCAAAAAAATTTCACAATACCTTAATAAAATCGCTACCTGACCGTGCGTCAGTGTGTCACAGCAAGTTTTCCCAGGAACTATAGAAGCCGCATTGATCATATTTTGAGAATAGCTCAGAAATTTTTGGTTAATGAAAGCTCCGTAGTCAAAAAACGATCAAAAGCTTTTAAAGAGGATCTCCGCTTATAAGGATATGAACCCTTGAACATTTTTTTCTCGAAGATAGCCGAGTATGGTATCAAATGAAAGGTCTTAATATCCGTTATTAGAATTGCAATTTAAGTGTTAGAAAAGGCAGGAGGAGCGGACAATAAGAAAAAAATTGCGTGCGTATGTGTGTCTGCCTTTCGTGATTAAACACCTGTGGACCAAAAAATCTGAAAAAATATCATGAAGGTAGTTCTCTATGAGTGCAATAATGACAAATACCTGAGAATTTATTAGTAACAGTATGATTTATCGATTTAACATTTCCTTGCTTAAAATGGTAAGACTACCTGTGAATCCAATAAAATTTGATATCTGCAAGACTACTTATGAGGCTAATCAACCATCAAAGGATCGGATCGTATTTAATGAAGTTTTAAAGGGTTTAAATTTGCGGTGTTAAAACAACAACAATATGTGCCCATTGACCAATTTGTGCTTCCACTTGACTGAAGCACTACGGGCTTGTTAGGATCCGCATGAAAATTTCAAGACGTATATTTACCAATCTCATATTTGAGAATCTATCTGACGAGTGATAAATGAAAATGTTGAGTAAGTGAGAATCGTGAGTAAATTTAAGTTATTTTCACACAACTTCAGTACTCAAAGCACAACCTTTTAACTTTTGATGAAAACAAACATTTTAATGGTGAAAAAAATCATGGTGGTAGGTTTTTATGCACGGCCAAAGCTTGGTACTGACCATATCACATTTCTGAGTGCCGAAAAATTCGATTAAGATGACAACAAAAATAAGGTTTTCGTGAGTACAGCAATAATCAACATCTCAGAAGTTAAAATTCACTCGATTCTGCTAATAATAGTAGAATTTGTAAATGTAAAATTTGTCCCAGTAAACTCATATGGGTACCCTTAGCTTTAGATTTAAATAGCCAAAAGAAAGGATCATATGGTCAAAGGTTTCAATAAAGTTGAATTGATTCATGAAAGTAACAGCCATTTGAAAGTTCTCCGCGTACATAAAAAACATTGTACGGTTTTCCTACCATTCGGACTTTCTATCAAACCAGACACTGCACTTTTTATGGGATCTTCTGATTTCCAGATAGAATGAATAATATAAATATCTTTAAGATTTCATTCACTCGATGTTTGTTAGTGATATTGCAGCTGCTACAAATGGTGTAACTATAGTTTTTTTTTAAGCATGTATTAGTTGTCGACGTAGTTAAAGTTTTTCTTGAGTTCATTCATTATTGGTGTCTGCATATCCCATGTTGAGTACAAAACCCTTTTGACATGAGAATAGCTCTGTCTACCCAACTTTCTGAATAATTGCATGAATTTTAGATTGCAAACTTTCTTCAATAAAACCTAAGAGGTTTTGTGATATTCAATGAAATCAGACATTTGTGTGGTTGAATATAATATGATACAATAATACTTGTATATCAGCAGCTCACACAACATCTTCTGAATATCAAAACTGGACTTATCTACTGAGTCCATTAATTGAGCTCAAGAACTAAGACTTGATTATTATGTTTTTAAATTCGGCGCCATATGTTATATGTTGTTCTCATTGTTTGAGCAGTCGTATGAACACACAAATATCAAAAACGATTTCCAAAATTGTTGTCCAAATTTCTAGATACTCACATGTTGTTGTTAAATATTAAATCGGCTATTGCCTATCTTTTGTACTTATGGCTCGATTATTGTGAAATGTTCAGGATATGTACACCTACTACGAGAAACTTAAACACGAGCTTCCACCAAATTTAAGGTCTTTTTTTTTAATTTTATAGGTGAAAACCTAACATTCATAAGATGAACTATTATTAACCAAGTTGATCAAATTTTGATTGCTAAGGTTTTTGTTGGCCTTCTATTTATCGATTTTTTGGATCAGAGGTGTCTAAACGCGAGAGTGGACCCACATTTAACTTTGAAGGTGGCACCACTTTTGTCCTAGTCAAAAAATAATACGTTTCAAGTTTATATTATTTGTGGGAAAAGTTGCTGTGGTGCCTGGACAGGTCGACTGTTGGGCAGTTCGCAATTTTAATAGGGTTTTGTAAAATTATTTTACATAACACTAAAAAGTCAATGATCTCCACCAGTTTACTATTAAGTGCATCCCAAATGTCCATCAAAGTTTCTCTAGTATACCTACTGTACTCGTAGTTGCTAATCAAAATTGAAGGTGAGCCAGGTGTGAACAGGGAGCATGGAATAAAATTCTAAAGACACTAACAATTATGTAAACGGAAATTTTGTTGAAAATCATCATATTGCAATATCCTTCCATAGCGTGTATAAAATGATTGAATTGACCCATAATCGGCTTAGTTTCATTGCAAAACACATTGACAGTAAGATGCATCTCTTATGGCAATGCATTTCCAACGCAATCTTCCAATCTATTCAAATGCAAATCCCCTACATATGGTAACAAATTGTCCTCAGCCCGGAACTTCTGTTCTTTACGTAACGTTGACCTCAGCTTACTCAGTGCTCTATGAGGACCGAGTTCTTCGCGATGACAAAGAAAATCTTATTGACGTTTACAACAGCATTGCTTAATTAAGACTTCTTCCTGTCTGTTGTTTGAGCAGTTAAAGTAACCTGAAAATGTTGCATTAATGTTCATACTGAGAATAACATAGCAGGGAGGGAGCGCATAGATGAAAGCTTCTACTATTGCATCTTTCAGACTGTATTTTCCTCGTGTTACACAACCACCCCTTGCGGCAGTGTTTTCTCTTGGGTTTCCGTTGTGTCTATGTAGGTTCTAAATATCATGTCACAAGTCCACTTATTTGACATTTTAATATCGTCCGCGGCCAAGATGGAACTATTTTGCCTCGAGAGGTTGAGAAATGTTGACTAGCAAACCGAGCGTTTTGAAGTAGCGAGTATGGCGTTGTGTGGCGGGTGGTGGCGTTTCGGAGTATCGTAATAAACAATCATAAAAAGGAAGTCGAGTAACAAACATTTTCCGCTGCCTTTTATCCGTATCATGACATTTAAATGTGGAAACATTACTCTACATACTAATAATACGATACAAGAGTACTTGTCCTGGACAGTTAGAATAGGAAAATGCATACAAGCTCGAAAGCGAGATGTTGAAGTGGAAAGAATGAGAGAAGGATTAGTGCTTGAAAAACGTTGCTGAGTATTTTACATAATTCTTGCATGCCTTGCAAAAGATCTGAAATTGCGTTTGTTTTTAGTAGAAATTTAATACACTAGAAATCGTCCGATCTAGTGAACAATAAGCGCCGTGAGGCCAATCATCACAAAACGATAGCCATTGAGACAAAATTACAATTTAGTTGGTTGTCTCGAGTATTGGATGCAACTCTGTTCTGGATTTCTTACCTACAAGCCATAAATAATTGAAATAGCGTACCCATGAATTCATATTTTGAGGCGCACTAAAACATTTTCCTAAATGCCATCCATGCACCACATATACAATACATATTAACTATAAGTCGAAAGTGTGTATCTACGTACATATGGACGAGTGTATGCATTCAAGCATTTTCAACGCGTGATAGTCGATTTAGACGTTCGAACGATGCGAAGAATGGAATAAGTACATAGCATAAACAAGTTAATTGTACATGTAAATTAGTTAATAGTTCCTTAATTTATTAAATTTAAATTGGCTTAATTGACCCCTATTGTCGAGCATGGGTTGATGAAAGTCAGAGTGGTCGTCATCGCATTGCTACGATAAATCGCCCAAACAATTGATGGTCTACCGGTAGCAGTGTCCACTTCAAACCTATTTGCTCGCCCCTGTGACTGCAATTGTTCAATGAGCGTAGGATTGGGGTTACTCAAGTAGAATTTAGCCAATTTAGTGTCAACGCTGCCCATTGCGGTTGAAAAGTACAATAAGATTTATTGTTTTTCCGTCTGCATTTTTAATGCAATTGTTTGTGGTGGAGAAAATTTGAATTTATCAATGGAAAGTGAAAATGAAAAGGAAGAAGGGGAAAATGCATTGATGTTCAACATTTCATACTGAACGTCTTCCAACTGAAACACTAATCAATATAAAGTGAAGTGATTTCGGAAGAGCATCCAGAATGATTTAACTTTGTAAGGGAGAGCAAAATTATGTGTTGAAAAAAAAATTTAATGAGAACTCGTATGGGAATTGTCTTTCGATTTCATTATTTTGTCCGCTTGTCCATAGACACTAGTAATTGCATTGTAAAAAGTGAACATAAAAATAATTATTATTGAAAAAATATGGGCTTACAGGTTTAAATTCGATTCTTGACACCTTTCTCACCATGGCATCATTCGGAAATATCCATCCTACAGCCTTGTTTACTAATCCAAATGTATTGATGTACTATTTATATATTGTGACAAAAAATTACCCGGAAATCGCAAATAAAACGCAAGACATTTAACTATTTATCAATATTTATTTTGCCGCCTTCAAAGTAATCCTCATCAGATGCACTACACTTGCGCCAACGATTTTTCCAGTCCTCGAAACACTTTTCATAAGCACTTTTTGAGATGGCCTTCAGCTATTTCAACGAGTTTTGTTTTACATTCTGACAAAAAAGTACACGGAAATTGGAAATAAAATGCAAAATATTTAATTATTCATCAAAATCAGACGGAGCCAAACCTGGTGAGTACGGTGATTGATCAATGGTATTTATTGAATTCTTACCTTTAAATTCGGTCACAATAAAAAAAATCACAAGAATCGTAAACCACTATTGAGGTGTACCGACTTAAGCAGCTGCTGTAAACAAACTGGTTGACATCGGTCAACCGCGATCTCGTGCTCATATTTGGCATAGTAATTAAGGAAAGTCTTACCAACTTGACAAAATACATTTTAATGTAATATCATTACCCGAGGAATTTAAATTACAATCCCTGGATACTTCGTTGTCACAATGTAATTCTTGTAGATAAGTAGTACTCAGTATTTGCGACTGCTGCATAGTTTTGCAAGCATGCGAAAAGTAGGTTTATCAATTTTTACTATGTTTGATTGATCCGCAATTCAAGGTCGTTTTGTCAAAAATCGAATCCTTCCACATTCTCCCAACATATTCGTTTGACTTAACACCAAATGATTTCCGGCTATTCCTTAAACGTTAAAGGCCACTCCGTACGTACTGAGGAAACAAAAGTTTATTGACAAAAGCACTGAAAATCATACAAAAAAGGTTATTTTAAACCGTTTAAAAGTTTTTGAAAAACGGTGGCATAAGTGAATTAAGTTAATTGGAATATTTTAACTATGACAATATCGAATTGGAAGAAAGAATAAAGATTATTAACCTTTTACACAAATTTATTTTGATTATTGAACACAGTAGTATAACAACTTAATTCATTCCTTGGGTTTGTAATGCAAAAAGTCTTCTCATTGGCTTTTGCCAATGAAATTTAAAACTAAAAGTCACAATTCTACCTGAGCAGTAAAACTATATCTGGGTCATATGCGTGATTCTATAAATATGTCGCACAGTTGGAGTCTGTTTTGTTGTGCGTGTATGATCGTAGATGTATTTTGGATTTTGTTAAAAATGTTTACAATAACCTATTAAAGTCGGTGCTCCCCGTCCATCAGTGCGTCACAGCCCATTTCCTTAGGAAATATAAAAGTTACAGTCATCATATTTTGCGAACAGCTAAGAAGTTTTTAGCTAATTAAATTTCTGTACTCCAAAAAAATCCCAAAGCCTTTCAAGGGCGTCTCCCCATATAAGGATGTGAACTCTATGAAAAAAAATTTCGCCAAAGATAGTCGAGTAGGGTATCAAATAAAAGGTCTTGATCAGACCTCTTAATATCTATTAAAATTGCAATATCGATAATGGGGTAGGCAGGAGAAGTGGAAGATCACGAAACACGTTGGGAAGACAGAACTACGCTCATACCAAAAGGGTTTTGTACTTAACCTACAATATGTGGATAAATAGAATGATTTAATTCAAGATAAACTTTTATGTCATGCACAACAAAGATGTTCTTGCTTTGAAAGAACTCCATTTTAACCAGACAAGATTTTGTTCCAATATTACTAAAATCTTTCGCTGACCTGTCTTAAATAAATTTTTGTTATTCATTTTATCTGGAAATTTGGAGAAGATTCAATCAAAAGTGTAGTGTCTGGTTCGATCGAAAGGGCATGTAGTAGAAAAATCGTATATGATTGTTGTAATCAGAGGAAATTCAAATGGCTATAATGTCGATAAAATTTATTGAAACTTATAGAATAAAATGATATTTTGAAGAACTACTTCAATGGCTAATTTCATCCAAGTTAATTATAATAATACAGTTTTACTGACGAAAATGTTAAAGCCTACCACTCTTAGCGAAGTTCAACGAATTATGGGATCTAGCTCCATGATTTTTAGTGCTTTCTGAAATAAATTTTGCAAAAAACAACTTGTTTCCTATCCTATCCGTCTATCTGTCTATTCGTCCATCTGTCCGTCTATCCATGCGTCACAAGAAATTTCTTCCGAAACTATAGAAGCTACAAAGCTCAAACTTTGTGAAAAGGTCAGAAGTCATAGTGTCTCAAAAGCTTAGGTCTTATCAAATATATCAAATTTTTTTTAAGGGGGTCTTCCCTAATAACGAAGTAACCCTTAACCAATTTTTTCATCAAATGTGCTCGAGTACGGTATTAAATGAAAGATCCTAGCACTTTCAGAATCTAAAAAATAAGTCATTTTTTGCATTAGGAATCCAGGGGGAGGCAAAATGCATGAACAATATTCACGTCCCCTCCCCTCACGATTCGACACCTTTGAGCTGAAAATCTGAAAACATCATGAAGTCCAAGGGCAGCAAATACCTCAGAAATAAAAATTCACTCAACTCTGTTAATCATAGTATGATTTGTAAATTTTACATTTTCCCCCAAAAATTTAAACAGTGCCTGTAAACTTCTTAAAGTTCTACAGTCAGGTTGGTTGATATAAGACCCTTAAGCATACAAATTTTCATGAAAATCAAATCATAATCAAGTGAGCTATCGCCATTTCAATTGTATTAACCTTTCAAAACAATAACACATGTTGATAGTTACTATATATTTCAAATCGACCAAGACACTCTTATTTTCTTTGGATTTTCATGAAAATTTAAGGAATAGTGGTTTACTTAAATATGTTCAATGAGCCGAGCATTCGGAAAAATAGTTTCAAATGGAACAAAATCACGACTGTTATGTGCTCTTGAACAAAATTCTGCATTCTTTGGATGAATTTGATCGATTTCTTAAACAAGTATTGCGTGAATAAGTCAAATCATCGATTCATGGGATCAGAAAAATTTTTCAAACCCTATAATGGTCGCCAAGCCCTTCTGTTAGGAGCTCTCTCCTGCCTCCTTGACTTGATGCAGCTATGAGTATTTATTATAGGTACTCATCTTCAGTCATTCATTAAATTGAATCAAGTGTTAAAAGCATTTACCTTTAAAGTTGAAGTTGGGGAAAAATAACTCAATATTATTCAATCTTTCACGATTACTGATACCACTTGCTGAACCAATTTTCAAAGATATTCTTGATACCTATCATTCCTGAAACTTTCATGCAAGCCCTAGTAAATCTGTAGTGTCTGAGTGGGTGAAAAGCGCATAATGTGACATAGCCATATGTTTCCATAGTACTCCTGTGCATATTGTTCCATAGTAATACAAGAAAATACAAGTCGCTATAACTTCGTTAAATACCACTTGATCTTTGTGAAACTTTCAGAAGAAGCCAATTTTATAAATAACCAATTGTCTATTTTATTGAATTTAAGGGTACCGTTGAGATAATATACAAGAAAATGTAAAATTGATAAATCATACTTTTACTAACAAAGTTAAGTGAATTTCGACTTCTCAGGTATTTGTTGTTGTTGTACTTATAAAGCCCTATACGCATAACTTTTTTCAGATTTTTCGGGGAAAGGTACCCAATCGCTGGGAGGGGGGAAGCGAGAAGTTCCTACATCCCCCTTCCCCTGCCCGTACGGAGCCGATAAGGCAATTTTAAGACTTGTTTTAAAAACATCTCGTTGAGACACCCAATGACACCCTACACGACAACCAAAGGTGAAAAAAATTGTTTGAAGGGTCGCCAACCTATAACGGGAGACCCTCCCCAAAATCATTTTAAACAATTTTTTAACCTTGAACTTTCAAGAAGTAATCACTTCTGACCTTTTCACAAAAAGGAAAAGTGCTGTGACATACAAACGGACAGACGGACACAGGTCGTGATTGCAATAGGGTTTTGTAATTTAGTGCAAAACCCTTAAAAATGGTATGCACCACCCCCTCGCGATTGGACACCTGTGGACCAAAAAATCTGTAAAAATCATAGAGGTGAGAAGTTGGAATTAATTAAACTTCGTTAGTAATAGTATGATTTGTGCTTTTACATTTTCTTATCTAAAATCGTAAGTTTACCCTTAAATCCAATGAAATCTGTATGGGTACTTATAAGGCTATGGAACCAGGAAAATTTTAGATGAATCGAATAGTATTTAACGAAGTTCCGGTATTTTAAATTTTTTACAACAAGAACGCATGGCTATTGAAAAATATGTGCCCCCAATCTACTCAAGCACTACGAGCTTGTTAGGGTTTAGATAAAAATTTCTGGAGCATATTTGAGAATTTATTCAATGTGTGATATTAATAATCGTGAAATAAAATGGTGGCCATTTTAGATGAGTGTTTTTAGTAAGTTTGTGCTATTTTCCCCCAGCTTCAGCATTTAAAGAACAGGTGGTAAAACCATGTTGATGGGTTCTTATGAGAACAAAATGACAACTTTTTTATTAACAGTAGATTTTGTAAATATAACATTTTTTCCAGTGAATGCATATAGATACCCTTAATTTTAAATTTAACTAGTCCAAGGAAATGTCCTTATAATTTGGAGGATGCAATTATTTTAAATCGCATTTACGGAAGCAATAGCCATTCGAAAGTTCTCCGAGTACAACAAAAACAATGTACAATTTTATTACCATAAGGGCCTTCCAGCGAAACAGACACGACACTTTTAATGGGATCTTCTAGTTTCCCGATAAAATGAATAATGAAAACTACCTTAAGATTTCATTCAATCAATCCTTGTTAGGGATACTTCAACGATATGGTAGCAAGCTAAAATGACTCCATTTACATCGTTTTCCTTTCATAGCAAGTGTGTATTTGTTGTAGATGTCGTTTAAGTTTTCTTTGAGTTTATTCATGTTTGGTGTCTTCATATCGAATTTTGAGTACAAAACCCTTCTGACATAAGCGTACTTCTGTCTACTCAACTAATTGTATCATGCCGTTAGTTTTCATGCTTTTCTGACTATGTACTCGTATGTTATGTCTTTGTCCTTGCATGTCATTTTGTATATGCCGCTATTTTCCGTGAATTGACATGTCATTTCATTTTGATTTTAGTTTTTTTGCCAATATTGCTGTTGATCTTGAGTGTGATTTGCAGATTGTACTCGTCTTTCTTCAGTAAGTTGGAGAACTTGTACGCCTTTTTACTTCGCTTCCTAATGTCATCTACTGTTTGCCGTACCTGGATCTTCTAGTCAGTTGACGCTTCTGTTTTTTCTTGTAATGTGTGATATGTTTGTCGTGGTCACTTTGCTTGTATACGTTACTGCTAGCTATTTCATAAATATTTTTTGGTTTATTGTAGAAGTTAGTTTGTATTATGGGGATGGATTAAAGTCTCAGCATTATTGATCTGTATGCTACTAGCATAACATCTAAGTTATTAGATGTAACGTGTATAGTATGATTAGTCATATTTAGTTTTCTGTAAATTTTAAATCTTAATATTGTATATGTACGTGCAATTAAGCAGATTCCAACCACGTGATACATTCACAAAATTACGACACTATAGTCAACACAATGAAATTGCAACAGAAACAAAACAAGGCGTAGTGAAGTTTGATTAGTTAGATGTCCCTGAAGAACTTGCAGCGATGTCGGGCTGCCTCAGTGAACCAAGCATTAGTCTTCACTAAGAGTGACTTGGTCTAGGAATGCGTGCATATGCTTTCTGGCTAGCGTCTGTGGTTCGTGGGGCCTGTTCTTTCTCCTGGCATCAAGCCCCACTATAAATTATTTAATCGCATAAATGATTTGTAGGGTTGCCTTAAAAGAGATGTACGAAACAAAAGAAGCACAGGCCTGAATAAAGGTGTTATTGGTTTGATACTTACTACTTGTGTTTCACTGACGCCTCAATGAATAGCATGGAAAAAGTGGGTTGGTTACTGGCTTAGATCTTTTGCGTGATATACTCCAATCCTCCTGCCGTTCATATCAGTGACCAACCAAATACCACATTGAACCGGGGACCTAGGCAATAGGGCTGCTGATAAATTTATTATCTACAAGCAGTTTGACATTATAATGAGTGGTTATATCGCTTTGATGGAAGTTTTTCCTATATACTTTGTGTCCAGATTTGAAGTCCGAAGACTGAGGTTATGCCGGGTCTCATATTTGTACATGCTTTTATCAATTTTCAATCTTATTTATACTTCAAGCTCTCCTAACTTTTTGTGGAGTTCTTCAAGGCACTTGATGTATCAGAGCAGCTTCTAAACTTTACTATGGCATATAATTTATCGCCCACAAGTAGAGAAATGTGGAGTGGAGTAATACGACAAGCACAGGGCGCATATAATAGCGGATAATCTGTGATCCCAGTCTTTCTAGCTTAGGTGAATATATGATTAGATTGCTGCTAAGAGACTGTAGTTGAAATGTTCAAAAGCTTTAGCTTGTGGAGAGTATATTGAAGTCAGCTGATGGTTGACATCATACTTGGTTCTTGAATTTCCGGCGCTTGAACTATACTCCATTATTGAAGAACATAATTGTTTCCACCAGATGTAACTTGAATAGATGACCTCTGAATCGTAACCAAAACGACGCATTTCTGAAAAGAATCGTAATGGGTGGTGGAAAATTGATGGTTTACGGTAACGTTGTCCAAATATGATCATGCATCAAGCAAGGTGAGCCCCCACAATCGACATCTAGAGCCAATATTCACTAAAAAAGATTGTGCTTTCTGTGTGATGCGATTACAAGGTTATAGTCTTCTTTGAGCGCCTTCAAAAAAACCGAACTATCGATTCGATTGTCTACTGCCATGAAATATCGAAACTCAATGAAGTAATTAACATAAAACGCCCGGAACTAAACAATTTCAAAGGTGTGATGTTCCATCATGATAATGCCAGACCCAACACCTCTTTGATAAAAAGTCAACTTTAATGGAGCCCAATTGGGAACAGATGCCACATGCACCCTATAGCCCTGACTTAGCACCATTAAACTATCATATGATTCACTCCTTTCAAAAAGATTTGAATGGTAAACTTTCGATTCCGATCAGGCTATTAAAAATGGGTTGGACCAGTTCTTTGCTTCTGCAAACGAAGGCTTCTTAGGACGTGGAATTTTTAACTTGCCGAAAGATGGCAAAAGGTCATCCAACAAAATGGTCAATATATTATTGATCACGACATTGATTATCGAACAACCCAATAATTATAACAAATTTTGTAAAAACGTAACTCATCAGTCCGGCCAACCGTCATTCTGTCCGTGCTTTACAGCAAGTATTTTCAGAAACTACAGAAGTAGATAAGTCAAAAGATCTCGTTAAACATTTAATATAAACGATTAAAAGATTTCAATGGAGCTCTCCCCAGAGACTATAATTGGAGAGATGCTTACATTCCTTGGCAAATGAAGCCATATAGCGCACTAACTCAAGCTACCCTTGAAGTTTAACAAGTTGGGTGGACAGAACTACGCTCATCTTAGAAGGTTTTGTCTCAACTTGCGATATGCAGAGAACAACAATGAATAAAATCGCTTTAGAAGAAAAACCATTATTACTCAATTTTAACCAGTCATTGACTGAATGAAATCTTAAATTTGCTTTTGGTATTCATTTTATGCCAAAATTCGGTGAAGTCTAGTGTCTGAGTCAATAGAAAGCCAAAATTGTAGGAAAATCGCAGATCGTTTTTGGTGCAATCAGAAAAAATTCAAATAGCTATAACTTTCGAAATACGATTTGATTTTATTGAAACTTACAGTATGAAATATAGTACTGCTCAAATACAAAATTTCAGTGAACGTAAGGGCACCCATATGAATTTACTGCGAAAAATGTAGTTTTACAAATTCCACTATTGCTATTAACAAAATTGAATGAATTTTGACTTGAAACTTTGATGCAAATCTTAACTAGCCCAACGTATCTAAATCTATTGAATGTGCATATTATTCCATGGCCATATATTTTTGTTGTTGTAATGCAGAGAAATTCAAACTAACATAAATTCTTTAAATACCATCCGACCCTTCTGAAATTTCTACAGTTGATGAGTCTTAGAAGTAGCCATCTAGATTTTACATTTCATACTATAATTAACTATAATTAACAAACTTTAGTGAGTTTCAACTTCTGAGGTATTTTTCTTTGTTGTACTCATAAGAAGCAAACTCCATCATTTTTTTCCGAGTTTTTTTTATTAATCTGAAAAGGCTATACTTGACGTGTTGAGGTCAAAGGGAGTAGATTTTCTAGTATACTTCGTTCCTGATAGAACAGAATATTATGAAAACGAGGCCCAGCATAAAGCAATGAGTTAAGTGGTTCCAGACTTGGTTATCCCGTTCATCAGGAAAGTTTTAAGTAGATGATACATAAATCTTGTTTTTCACGTTTTCTCAAATAAAATCATTTAGATGCTCTCTGCATCAACAAATTTCAGTATTGAAAAAGTCTTGCAAAAGGTTATAATGCTCTGCAAGTTTGAAGAAAATCAAATCATATTCATGGAAGATATAGCCATTTGAAATTTCTCTAACTACAACAAGAACACACGATTTTGGTATTCTATTGACTTTCCATCGAATCAAATACTGCAGTTTTGATTCGATCTTATTGAAATTTTCAGATATGGTCCATAACAGAAATATTTTTGGGAATTCATTGTGTGAGTGATTTTTGTTTTATTCAATCAAAATGATGGCCGGTGAAATTAGAGCAACAATAGATTTTCTTTTAAATATGTAGATGTCACCAAAATGTTTCTTGAGTTCATTCATGGTTGGTGACTCCGTATCGTAGGTTGGGTCTACAACGGTGCCGCGATTTTGTCCGCAAGTTGTTCACTCCCAATAAAGATCTGGCGTCAGCTTCTATTGCGCTTTTCCATAAAGTTCTCGGTCTTGCACCTAGGCGTCTACTTTGTACTCTACCCTTCAATGTTCTTTTGGCTTGCGCGTCCTTTTTCATTTTCTCTACAAGGCCCACCCATTGCAATTTACGTAATTTTATGCAAGAGGAAACCGGTGGATTTTCAAATAGTTTATTCAACTCATTAGTGTAACGTAGTCTCCACTCTGTTTCTTGTTTCACTGGGCCGTAAAATTTTTGGAGGACTTTCCGTTCAAATACGTCTACTGCCTTTTCGGCTTCACTCGTCAAAGTTCATGATTCACTTTTAAATTACAACACAGGTTTGACTAGTGTGATGTTAATATGGAGCTTATTTTACCTGTGCATAACTCTGGACTTTAGAATGGGAACTACGGAGTAAAATACTTTATTTGCAGCGCTTATGTGGTGTCCAATGACGTCGTTTTTGCTGCATCTTCTATTCAGGTTTTCTAGTTTATACTCGCCTGTGGTCAGGTTTTGTCGAACTGAGGGTTTCTTCCTCCTTTGAATCATGAATTTAGTTTTCGTTTCGTTAAATCGTAGGCCTATTCAGTTTGCTTCAGATTCTAAGCTTAAAAATACAACTTTAGCATCTAAGATTGAACTTGCCATAACATTGACGTCACCAGCATATGCTACTGATTATGTTGACTTGACAATAATATACCCGATGCGTCAGCTAGTGTCTTCCGATGACGTGTTTTAGTGCAATATTAAAGAGCATTGGGGCAAGTCCATCTCCTTGCTCTACGCTTGATTTGATTATGAAGCTGAAAAAAGAAATAAACAAGAAGAAAAAGAAGCAAACGAGCATCTCAACTATATGAACCTAGCCGTGATACGAGAGCAATCACGATCAGACTATAAAAATATAAAAAGCCACCCACTGCTGATCATACCACCCCACACAGCATAAAATAACAGTGTACAGATCGATGGTGTCCAAACTCTATTTCATCCTCACAACTCTTACTATCGATTCCAACAAACTACACAACATTTACGGAAGAGATTTTAATAATAGATACAAACAACTTGACATTAAGACACTTATCATCCAACTATGCAACGCGCCTACAAAAACACGCACATAAGCCTATGACAAACTCTATTACAAGCAAAGTAAAGGATCGAACCTTGATATTATAGAAGGCCTTGTAGCTCATAATTGTTTAAATGTGCTGTCAACAATGAAAGCCACTGCCAACTCATGCCTTCCTTGTAATATTCGCCTTTCAATACGGTGTGTGTTTGCATGTCACATATATGTCGTCACCAGGCTACCCAGTTTTTTTGCATTTCGATGATGTTGGTTTCGTATTTCTTTATTTCATTCAGGAATTGTCACAGCGCACCTGTTCTGTTCAATGACCTAACATCCTAACTTCCAAAAAAAAGTCCTTTATACGTTGTGATCCTTTTTGCCGTTTATCCAATCCCATCCAAGACTGTTGTCTTGGTTTCATTACTCGTAAATACGAAGTGGAGCGTTGTCGGCGCTTTGACTTGGTTAGTTTTAGGTTCACAAGTGCTATTTTAATCCCCACATACCCACTGGCTAGCTGGTTAGGTCACCCTCTATCTGCTACCTAAGGACGCGTCCGATAGGGGTCGTAAGTACCTCACAAAACATGATAAATTTATAATAAACAAAACATTTCAAATTTATACGTTTTATGTTAAAAATAAGAAAAGCATACAATGCACAGTTATCTGTTAAAGAGTTTCACCCAGGAAAAGTTAGCAAATCTGTGATATGATATGAGGAGAACAAAAAAAATAATAATAATTTATTGAGTCCCGTCAAACGATCTTATTTTAATGAACCATTTCTAGATTACTTGCTAGACTTGCTCGTATGTAAGCTTTATAGAATTAGCCATCGGTGAAGTACCTGGGGCTACTTATCGACTCGAAGATGAGTTTCTCGGAGCAAATCAGGGCAACGGCTGAGAAGGCTGCTTCGGGAATATCGGCTCTGAGTCGACTTAAGGCCAACGTAGGGGGAACCAGCCCATCAAGAAGACGCCTCTTGATGAGTGCTGTAGGGCCAGTGCTACTGTACAAAGCAGAAGTATGGGTTGACGCTCTCAGTCAGGAGGCATACTGAAAACGTTTGGCACAGGTACAGAGAAGAGGAGCACTGAGTATTACATCTTCGTATCTAACAGTCTCTGATTCGGCAGTGAGAGTGATTGCAGGCGTGATACCTGCCGCCCTCCTTGCTAGAGAGTGCCACTCTATTTATGTGCGCCGAAAAGAGGATGTGAAGGCAATGGTTCTCCGCAAGGAGAGACAGCGCTCGCTCAACGATTGGCAGTGGTCTTGGGTGAATTGCACAAAGGAAAGATGGACTGAGTGCCTGATTCCGGATGTGAGACCGTAGCTAAATCGAAGGCATGGTGAGACTGACTTCTGTCTTCTATCTTCTTTTAAGCGGGCAAGGGTGCTTTCAGTCTTACCTGCACAAGACTGGTAAGTCACGGTCCCCCGATTGTCAGTTTTGCCCAGAAGAGGAGGACAGTGCCTGCCACAAATTTCTTGCGTGCACAAAATTGGTCAGGCTGCAAAGGGACCTCTACAGGAAGACGGGAGAGCTCACCCCGGATAAAAGAGTTGCGGTGATGCTCGAATCTGTTAACAAATGGAACCAGGTGGCACATTATGCTCGGGTGGTCCTAAAAGATAAAGGGGACTCACGGCAGCCGGGGGTGTTGGGGCTGGGGGATCACTTGTCTGGCACTTCCTCTTCCCGTCTCCATTTCCGCTAGAAGAGGGTTCCCCCAGCTTGAAGGTTTCTTACGGCGTAACAAATCGAGACCTGGGCCGAAGTAATGTGTCAAACGGTTCCAGGCTGGGCTCTCAGGTTGACAGGGGAGGTGTTTAGTGGGTAGTCCAGTCGACTTCGTGCGAGAATGGGAGCTCCATACTCTGTGCGTAAATAGAATTCACCTCTCAAATACAAAAAAAAACTTTACAGAATACTTTTGTGCCGACATTTGCAATTTCTGTTTCATTTGTATCTATAAGACGTAAATTTTACCACAATTTTAAGTCTTTAGTGAATTTTCTCACCTAATATTGTACACCCGCACACATTTCTTGAAAAGAATTACAGAGACTAAGCGCTAACTTACCACCACATATTTGCTTACATTGGTAATCAAATAGGCATTTAATTTTTTGGTGTTCACCGGTCCTTGCATAGGTAGTAAAGTTGACTCGCGAAACAAAAGAAATAATTGGCTTAATCATTTTCTTTCATATTCGTGAGAAAACTTAGGACAATGAATACCAGAATTCGTGATAATTATTTTTGATGGTCAGAAGGCTGTTCAGTTATAAAATCAATATGTAGGAAGTTTAGAAAACTTTTGGGAAATTAAACGCTAAACACATTTTTCAGTAGTAGAAGATGTAGCACATGCATGCAATAATATGAATTCATGCAAATATGACATTTAAATAGTGAATTTAATTTCAATGATACGTACACAAATTACCAAATGTTAGACATAACACTAGATAAGACAAGAGTTATTCAATGAATTATTTATAATCTTTACATTGTTCATCTTGTGCTGAAATTTTCATGTTTTTTTCATTTTTTTCAGCATACTAGTGACAAATTGAAATTTTCTAATCGATATGAAAAACTTAGTAGCACGAATTAAAAGGTAAGAGTATGGAAAGTGCGTTTGAACTGAATCAAAAATATGATGGATTTTCAGACTCAACACAATCAAAATGATGAACACCAGATTCCAGAGAACAAGGATAATGTCTGTATTCAAAATTCACACAAAATTACAATAAAGAAGATATTTTGAATCATAAACATAAGCATTCTATCTAAAACGTGGCAAAGAATATGTACAAACAAGTTGGAAAGGTAACGATATACTCGTACGAACAAATTATACATTTTTCTACCTCCAATTTTTCACAGTGTGCTTGACTTTTTTATATTAATTACCAAGAAAATTAAGCCCTTAGTCATTTCAGCTTAAGACGAAATCAAAACAAAAATTCTTTTCTAAGTACTAGTGCCGCAGGAGATATTCAAGCCCCTGCTGCCCAAGTGCTTATCAAAGAGTTTTATGAATTCAACGATGGAGCCTTTCAAAAATGTGTTTCTTTTAATTTACAAAGATATTAGTATTCATAGACAAATTTTTAGTTACTTCAATATACGAGTACTCCCACATTTAAAATGAAAAGCAACTTACAAACAAGTGAATTTACAAAGATGTAATAATGTAATTGGCATTGAAAAATTATTTCATTAATTTTATAATTATAGCATGGAAATTATTTATGGACAACATATTATGGGTTAGGATAGCAATTACGTTCTGAGGATCAACAACTTCATAGCTTGAAACCTACAAATGATTAGCAAAACTTTATAACCTAGAATATAATTTTCAAAGCATTATCAATAGAAGTATAATACTCAATTCAATTAAAATGTGCGCATTTGATATTTTAATTTATTGCAATGTATAGTATTATTCTTTTCATCATAGTTTGCGGCTTTCCCAGAAACTCCAGCATACACTATAATGATATCCGATGACGATTAGGATTGAAAAAAATATTACGGTGATAGGTTAACAAATGTAGTAAATTATTTCCTTTCAAAGAAAACCCCTGAACTATTTTAAAATTTATTAATCACAGATTTAAAAAACAACAAATTAATACATAATTTTTCCACAGAAGAAAAAGTGTCACATATAATTTTTGATTGCTAGATATTTTTCAGGTTGGTCATTTAACCACTGCTAGCCCGTTTATATTTTTTGGGTCAAATTTTCCACCACTCTGGCACACATTCCGACCGAAAATTAGCAATTTCGCGTTGGATGTTGTCTTTGAGCTTGCCTAAAGTTGCTGGCTTATTGGCATAACCAGTAATTTGATATGACCTCTTAAAAATAACTTCAATGGCGTTAGATTGCATAAATGAGGCGACCATTCAACCAGACCATTTCTCGAGATAACACGTTCACCAAATTTGCCTTTCCATAAATCGATTGTGAGGCGTACTGTGTGGCTAGTGGCACCGTTTGGATGAAACCAAATATTGTTGATATCAAATTCAATCAATTCTGGCTACAAATAATCTTCCAACATAACACGGTAACATGACGGTTGTTTTCATCCATGAAAAAATACGGCCCAATCATATCTCCGGCATGGAAAACGCACCAAACAGTAATTTTTTGTGGATGCAACGGTGTTTCAAGAAGCACATATGGGTTTATTGCTGACCAATAACACATATTTTGGTTATTAATAAAGTCATTGAGCTGGAAATGAGCTTCATCGCTGAAGATGCTTTTTGGATGAAATTCTTGATTTTCTTCACACTTTACCAGAGCCCAATTGGAGAAGTTTTCAAATGATCAAGTGGCTTTAAATTTTGAGTCAGTTTGATCTTGCAAGCATCTAGATCAATGTTTTTTCGCAAAATACGCCACAGTGTCCTCTGAGCGATGTCCAACTC